>NW_021026908.1:396997-408762 GCF_004153795.1 Camellia sinensis
CTAATATTTTATTTTGGAAAAATTTAGGAAACCCTGACTCGTTTGCCTAAGGTCATGTGTCCGTCATCACCAAAGTTGCCTCGGCTCGGGAACTTGGGTACGATTGGGGAAGGTCACTTCGTGAGCACCCCCGCTCGCCCGATCAAAGATCGGCCTCTACTAACCATGATATCAAGTTTTGAAAACATTGTGTGTTCTTATTCCGGTTATTAGCCTAGATTACTATGTGATGCACACAGCATACAAGTATAGACTGGGTCGCCTGAATTGGAACAAAACATTTCATGTTTGTTTTTGAAAGATGGTTTGCTACTCGCAAGTAGGCTTAAAATGCAGATTTTGCCACCCTGGGTGGGCTTAGAAAAGATGGTTTTGCCACTATCTAGTGGGCTTAAAACTCACAGTTGATGATTTGTTCCAATCCAAATAACCCAACCTTCACCCACAGGCATTCAGGCAGTATATCACATAAGCATATAGTCTCATGGTAAGCATGCTATTCATGGCGGTCACTCACACGCATGCAAGGATGCTAAAGCATAAAACTCACCGAGTACTCCAAGCCAAAACAAAAGCTAATTAGAAATCCATGCATGATCCTAATTATACAGAAATGCCTAATGCAACACATGCAAAATGCAACTATAGCAGGCTCGGCTATTCTAAACATGGCATATGAAATGCAACAGCTAACATGATTCAACTTGGAATTGAAAATACAATGCAGTTGGTATGATGCGCCGAGCCCGGTGCATGTAAAACAGATGAATGAATGTAAACATGCTATCATACTGTATGCTAATTGAAACATGCCCTAATCTAACCATCATAAGCTGGTAAATAAAAGGGAGAAATACGTGGGGTTGGAAGACATACATCACACACACGCACACTTATTACATTGTGCCCTCGGATCTCTCTACAATGTTGAAGAGGGGCCAAAAATAAAGCATTTTACAGTTGATGGCCGGACCCAAAACAGTATGTAAATATGTCCAAAATGCTATGCAAAAATGGGGCCCAAAAGAGAGATATAACACAAAGTATATAAAATATGCCTCAAATCATGAAAGACCCTTAATGAAACATAAAGAGGGGGCAGATTTTGCCACCCTCAGGTGGGCTTAGGAAAAGATGGTTTTGCCACTATCTAGTGGGCTTAAAACTCACAGTTGATGAATTGTTCCAATCCAAATAACCCAACCTTCACCCACAGGCATTCAGGCAGTTATATCACATAAGCATATAGTCTCATGGTAAGCATGCTATTCATGGCAGTCACTCACACGCATGCAAGGATGCTAAAGCATAAAACTTACCGAGTACTCCAAGCCAAAACAGAAGCTAATTAGAAATTCATGCATGATCCTAATTATACAGAAATGCCTAATGCAACACATGCAAAAATGCAACTATAGCAGGCTCGGCTATTCTAAACATGGCATATGAAATGCAACAGCTAACATGTATTCAACTTGGAATTGAAAATACAATGCAGTTGGTATGATGCGCCGAGCCCGGTGCATGTAAAACAGATGAATGAATGTAAACATGCTATCATACTGTATGCTAATTGAAACATGCCCTAATCTAACCATCATAAGCGGGTAAATAAAAGGGAGAAATACGTGGGGTTGGAAGACATACATCACACACACGCACACTTATTACAGTTGTGCCCTCGCTCGGAGGGTCTGAAAGAATAATACAGTCCCGAATAAATATTACAGTCCAAATAATTACGAAACCCTAATTAAATTACAAATCTAACTAAGAAAGCTGTAAACTAGCATGCAAGCTAGGGACTGCCTCGACTCTGATGAATGATGTATGTTTGGGCTGCCTTGCGCGGAAATCCACTGGGATGCCCCAATTAGCCTCTGTTTTGCATTTATTCTTGGAAAGCGCGCCAAGCTCCGGAAGACTACTGATTCTTGATTTGCTGCAACAGGAGCAAGAGAGGGGCATAGCAATGTATTTTCACAAATGTATGCATGCCTCGATTCTCGTGCCACCAATCACGCATCTCGATGCATGATGGCCGAGGAGTCGAATTGTGCAACTCAATATAGAATGAATGCACATAAAAACGAAACAAAACCTAGACTCCATCATGGATAATCCGGAGTGTCGGCGACCAGGAATTAAGATACGTTCCGTCACTCGGAGTACGAAATGTACCTCGTTTCCCGTGCTTGAGCTAACTCCTATCCTAAGCACGATGCAATATGTATGATATGCATGAAATGCAACTAAGATACAACCTAACATACACAATGCTATGAAATGGCATACACGATGCACGAGGTAACATGGCATACACAATGCGCTAACATACAACCTAACATACGCAATACTATGAAATGAAATGGCATACACAATGCACAAATGGACTTACACTAACATGAGTGGACCTCAGCCACACTCACATAGGAGGCCATAAGATGAAAATGAGACACTCGAAATGCGTGCACGCATACACCCAAATCGAGGACCGACCCTAAAGCACCAAATGCCACTCTAACAAGACATGGCAAGGCATGGAAAATGGCATACAAACATGCAAATTTCAGCGCTAAAATATGACCCGCAACAGCCCCGAATCATGACAATATAGCACCCGATGCATGAAATGGTCCCGAAATGCAAGATTAAGCACATGAAATGGCTTGTAGCTACATCAAGCATGCATTATTTGATTATGACATGTGAATACAGATTCAAGGAAGCCCCAAAAAAAGCATGTTTACAGTTTTAGGTGAGGCCAAACAGCGAACACAAATAGGGCTAAACCGGTATGCAAAAATGGCCCTAAACGTGAGATAAAGAAGTGAGTCACAGCTGCAGGCCTCAAACAGATGAGGGCCCTTCAACAATGTTGAATAGGGGCCCAAAATATGATATTTTACAGTTGATGGCCAGACCCAAAACAGTATTCATGCAAGCCTAAAATACTACGCAAAATAAGGCCAAAAAGAGAGATATAACACAAAGTATATAAAGGATACCTCAAACAGTAAAAGACCCTTAATGAAACATGAATAGGGGGTCAAAATAAGGCTGTTTTAAGTTCGGACCAGAGTCCAAAAATAGAAGCAAAAGAGGCTAACAAATCATGCAAAAATATGGCCAAAAGAGAGATATAAAGGCAAGTGATAAATGAAAGCCTCAAACAGTAATGAGCCCTTCAACAATGTTGAAGAATGACTCAAAATAAGCCACTTTTCAGTTCATGATAGAGCTCAAAACAGTTTATACATAGGCCAAAAATACTACACAAGAAGATGGCATACAAGGGAGATAATGAAGCAAGTGCAACAAGGAGACCTCAAACAGGTAAATACCCTTAAAAAACATGAAAAATAGCTCAAAATAAGCCTAGTTCCAATTAGGGTCGGAGCCCAAAACAGCAAGCAAGTATGGCTAAGAAAGCATGCAAAATATGGACCAAAAAAGGGGGAAATGGAGCTTACCCTTGTAGACCAATTTTTGGCACCATTTTGGCTTGAGATGCAGCACTCCTAGGCCTTGAAGAACAACCTCCAGCTGCTGGAATGGAGGATGGAAGGGTGGGGCTATGGGTTGGTGAAGAAATGAGTGTAGGACTTAAGGGTTTTGAGCTTGGAAGAGAGGGAGAAGAAGGTGTATGTATGCAAAGCTCTTAGGGCAATTTTGTAACCCTAATAACAGAGCTGGAGCCCCTGTTATATAGGCAAAAAGGGGGGGGAAAAGGGGGGGAAAATAGAGGGAAAACAATCCAAGTTTCCCTCCAAAAATGCACCCCCCCGGATACACAATCTGGGGGGAAAAGAGATGCATATTTGGAATGTGCCTGCAGCAAGGAGCATGGCCTGCCGGTTATTGAGGTTGCAGGTGGCCGGCCGGCTTTCCCCATGGCCGGCTGGCCAAGGGTCAAAACGGTCAAGTATGATTAGTGGCCGGCCACTACAGAAAGAAGGCCTCCCATGTGTGCACAACACAACCCTGTGGTTAAAAACTGGAGAAAGTGAACCAGGAGAGAGAACAACCCACTTTTCAAAGGGGTTCAAAAGGTTCAAAAGCAATTACTGGCCGGCCACCAAATATTGGTGGCCTCCCAGATGTGTACATCACAAATATGGGGTTTAGGGTGCAAGAAAATGGCCCAAGGGTGGTCAACATTGGCTTTGAAGTGAGAAAAATCGGGCAACGGAGGACGACGAAGGGATAAAGTTGGCTGACAGAACAATTACTGGCCTCTCATCCTTCTACAACCTTCCTAGCAATGAAACAGAGGTCCCCTGCCAAAAATGAACCAAAACCGATGCAAAATGAAGGTTCGGGGGTCGAAACGCGCAGTCCGGGGCCCCGAAAACTGACTGTTAGGCACTGGGAGTGGTGTTCGACCACGAAGTTAGTCTCTCGGACCATAGTGTCCCTTAAAAGGGAGCAAATAAGATGTATACCAGAAACCGGAGCAAACGGAGATGGTTAAGCGGTCCCGAACCGAGGCACACGGCCAACAGCTCCGAAAAACCGGAAACTGGGCTCCAAATGGGTAAAATGGCCTACGACCACGAAACGTAGCCTACGGCCACTGAGAGATGATCTATGAGACCTCTCCCTCCCTTCGGTAAGAGAAAACAGAGAAAACAGAGCCTGGTTCGCAAACCGAGGTAAAGCATGAAAGAGTCCGGAAGTTCGGAGGCAAGGCTCGCAGTCGAGACTCTAAAACTTCTGAGCAAGCACAATATGTAATATCACCGAGTGCTCAACTGGTGACATCAGAGTCTCAAGGTCGGTCAAAAATGGGATGTCTACTGCATGCCAGTAAACCTCCTTGTAGGAGTACGGACACCTGCCAATGGAGGCATCAAGTAGGTGTGACGGTAGGTCACGTACTCCCCGTTCTCCAAATACAGCAGTGCATCAATGCCCAGCCTGGCGTCAGTGACACCCTGGGGAGTGAGCCTATCAGCGGACCGCATATCGACCGAAGGTTCTACAGGAACACTCTGCTCGGGGTAGCCCATAGTCTGACGAAGGAAGCGTTCCCCCAGGAACCAGGCCCTACCAACCGAACCCTCAAACAAGATCCTATACCGGGAGGTGGCCTATCCTCCGGCAAGCTGAAATCGGAGGTCCCCACCCAAAGGCACCCAGGGCTGCCAGGTGATCTGCAGATAACCAATGCATAAGCCAATCAGAAATCGTAGATGTGCAAAATAAATTAAAGATGAAAACATAGAGGACTGAGAGTTCTGAATTACCTCTGTCGGTCGCACCGTGTCGAAGTACTGCCGTAGGTAGAGGAGAGTCTCCCCGGGCAGCGGCCGGTACTGGCCCTCGAAAACGAGCGAATAAGGGGTCATGAGAGGGGCCTCCACCTCGAGCTCTGGGGCTAGCATCGGGAAGTACGCAAAAACCCATAACTATAGAAAACAGGGCAAAAAGCCATCAGAATGTAGAATACTGAATGCAGAATCTGAATACAGAATGCTAAGTGCAGAATCTGAATACAAAATGCTGAGCGCAGAATGTAAGTACAGAATGTAAAGTGTGCCGTGTATGCAATGTACAGATAATGAAAAGCAGAAATGTGAATCAAGAGGGCAGAAGGTACCTCTCAAGCTCTCCAGTAGCCGCCGACTATGTTCCCCCGTCCGCGGGAGGTCGCGCTCATGTAGCAATAGAGGGTAGCCAAGCTGGTGCCACCCCAGTCATGCTGACTAACCTGCGAGAGGTCTACCAGGGCACTCAGCAGAAATAGCCCAACGGTGTTCCCCCTGTCGGCAAACAGAGTGGTCCCGAAGAGGAATATCAAAAACCCGCGGGCGTACTGTGTAATCTCCTCAAGAGTCTCGGGCTCAGTCCCCCTGAACTGTGTAGAAAACCAGGTGTATCGGACTCGACCCGAAGATCGGTTGACCGGTGGGCGAGCTCCCAACAGATGAATCAAGGCAGCCTCCCACTCACCCATGTCCTCATCGTAGGGGATCGCCCAGCCTCCCACGTCGAGACCTGTCAACACGGCGAAGTCAAATGGCGTCATAGTCATATCCCCGGCAGATAAGAAATGAAAAGAGTTGGTGGTGTCCCACCACCTATCCACCAGGGTGCCCATCAACGTCCTGCTAGCTGGATAGCGAGATATCCCGGTACAAAAAGGCCCGAACCCTGCTAGATCAACTCAATCGCGGACTGCCTCTGGGAGCTCCGCATACTAATCTCTCGCAGCAATAGAACCGTATCCCTGTGTAACGCGGGAGGACATCTGCATTCATAATGAGCACATGTATTCAGTATCAGAATGGAATGAATAAGCTGTGTGCAAATGAAAGATATGAGCTGTGTGCAAATCAGAAATTTAAAGTTTGGGCTACGTGTTCAACCTTCAATCAAATATGGGCTGCGTGTTCACAATCAAATTTAGGCTGTGTTCAGATTTCAGAAATTTAAAGTTTGAGCTGCGTGTTCAACCTTCAATTAAATATGGGCTGCGTGTTCACAATCAAATTTGGGCTGTGTGTTCAAATTTCAGAAATTTGAAGTTTGGGCTGCGTGTTCAACCTTCAATTAAATGTGGGCTGCGTGTTCACAATCAAATTTGGGCTGTGTGTTCAGATTTCAAAAATTTAAAGTTTGGGCTGCGTGTTCAACCTTCAATTAAATGCGGGCTGTGTGTTCACAATCAAATTTGGGCTGTGTGTTCAGATTTCAGAAATTTAAAGTTTGGGCTGTGTGTTCAACCTTCAATTAAATGTGGGCTGGGTGTTCACAATCAAATTTGGGCTGTGTGTTCAGATTTCAGAAATTTAAAGTTTGGGCTGTGTGTTCAACCTTCAATTAAATGTGGGCTGCGTGTTCACAATCAAATTTCGGCTGTGTGTTCAGATTTCAGAAATTTAAAGTTTGGGCTGCATGTTCAACCTTCAATTAAATGTGGGCTGCGTGTTCACAATCAAATTTAGGTTGTGTGTTCAGATTTCAAAAATTTAAAGTTTGGGCTGCGTGTTCAACCTTCAACAAATGTGGGCTGCTGCGTGTTCACAATCAAATTTGGGCTGTGTGTTCAGATTTCAGAAATTTAAAGTTTGGGCTGCGTGTTCAACTTTCAATCAAATGTGGGCTGCGTGTTCACAATCAAATTTGGGCTGTGTGTTCATATTTCAAAAATTCAAAGTTTGGGCTGCGTGTTCAACTTTCAATCAAATGTGGGCTACGTGTTCACAATCAAATTTGGGCTGTGTGTTCAGATTTCAGAAATTTAAAGTTTGGGCTGCGCGTTCAACCTTCAACAAATATGGGCTGCGTGTTCACAATCAAATGTGGGCTGCATGTTCACAATTAAATTTGGACTATGTGTTCAGATTTTAGAGATTCAAGTGATTGAGCTGTGTGTTCAAGACAGAGTATTGTGTTATAGACTAAGCATGCAGAACAAGTTATGTGCTAAAATGAGCAGAAGTATGGCATGCGAATGTGTTCAGAACGAGCAATAAGCATACATAGCATGAAATGCGGGAAAAATGTAGAATTAAGGCATGAAATGTAAAAAGGTGAAGTACGTACCTCTCGTGCCTGATGAGAGAGATAGGACTCCGGCTCCCGCAGTAGCAGGTCCACAGGAGCTCGAGGATCGAAGTCGGTAAAGTGATAGAAAACCGCCTGAGGAATGACGTATGCCGAAGGGTCATACCTCTCAAGAATGAAGGGCCGAATCCTCGGCGGCAGAGACATGATATCTGGATCGCCTCCGACATCTAGAGAACCTCCGCCATGGAGAAATTGACCCGCCATATCAGGGAATCTGCAAAAAGGAGCAAAAATGAGCAAAATGAGCCAAAATTGAAAAAAGTCAACAAAAGTCAACTCTCGAAAAGGAAAAAGTCAATAAAAGTCAACTCCCGAGAAAATCTTCCAAATGTTGAGATAAACTTGCCTCAAGTGGTGAAAATGGAGAAAGAAGCACCGAAATCAAAATCTAATCGGTTCAAAGTAAAGAAAATTGAAAGTTTTCACGAAACAACTTTGCGTGGGGCGTTGGAAAACGCGTATAGAGCGTAGATCTGAGAGAGAAAATGGTCTAGGAAGGAGGAGAAGGTAGTTTCGGAGCTGAAGTTATGAGGAAAAGAGCTTTGGCTTTGTGTATTTAAAGAAATGAGAGCAAAAAGACCAAACTGCCCCGGATTTGGGCTAGGTGGTCGGCCGACCACCTTTTCTGGTAGGCCGACCACCTCTCTTCCTTAAACCTGGTCGGTGGCCTCCCCCTGGGACCAAACCTGGTCAGTGGTGTTTCCAAGGTGGTCTCCAAGGTCTCTGCAAATTTTGGTGATGATTGGAGTCCCCGGGACCCGAGAAAGTACGAGGAAAGTGCACTTTTCGTCGCGAAATCCCTCCGCGGGAACTTCAACTCCAACTTTCGATGCGTGTCTCATCGTCACTCGTCAAGAGCAAAATGTATCCTTTTTTAGCACGTTGTGACCCTTTCGGGAGGTAAACCGAAGGTCGCGATTGAGTCGCACTTGTCGAAACTTGCATTTCTTTGCTTGTTGTTTCACGTCAAACACGCATTTGAATTTGCACTTATCCTGTATTGTCATGCACGTCACTTGCATTCTCATGCATACCACTTGCATTGTTGTGCACGTTTCAAGGGTATTGTCATACCCTCACGCTTAGCTTGCATTGACACGCGCGTGTCTCTCGCATTGCAATGCACTCTCCCATCGGCACCCTGTTTGTCTACGTTCGATATAGCGTTGAGCATGTGTTGCTAACTATGTTGTGCTTGTTGAGTTTCTCTCATTTTCAGGCACGATATTGTATGTACGGTTTATTCGAGGCTGGTGCGACCAGACGAGCCGCACAGGTATTGTATCTTCTCCGTGTAAGACGTGACGAGAATTGAATAATTCTCCGCATTCTTAACTGCATGAAATGTAGTTGTTGCTTTGCATTCTTGCTTAGAACTGTTGTGTGTGCGCTTCGTTACAGCTTGCTGCTTTGCATGATCATGAGTTACGTTCGGCTTTATGCATATCATTTTGCATCTTGTCCCTGCCTGCGGGCATGATTGCGGGCGAATCTTTGTTATCTTGACTGTTTGTCTAAGTCTTCGGCCTTGTCAAAAATGGGTCGTCTTTGGGCTTTGACATTCACTCTCGTCACGTATGACTTCCGAGTTCTGTCAAAGAGGGGCAACTGTAGACACCCCATTTTTGACCGACCTTAAGACTCAGACGTCACCAGTTGAGCGCTCGGTGATGTTGCATATTGTGCTCGTTTTGAGGTTTTGGAGTCTCGGCTGTAAGCTTTGCCTCCGGACTTCGGGGCTCTTTTGTGCTTTGCCTCGGTTTGTGAACCAGGTCCTGTTTTCTCTATTTTCTCTTCCCGACGGGAGGGAGAGGTCTCGTAAACCACTCTCAGTGGCCGTAGGCTACGTTTCATGGTCGTAGGCCATTTTTCCCGTTTGGAGCCCAGTTTCTGGTTTTCGGAATCGTCGGCCGTGTGCCTCGGTTTGGGACCGCTTAACTACCTCCGTCTGCTCTGATTTTTGGCACACACCCTATTTCCTCCCTTTAGAGGGACACTGTGGCCCAGGAAACCACCTTCGTGGTCATACGTCACTTTTGGTGCCTAACTGCCTGTTTTCGGGGCCTCGGACTGCGCGTTTTGGCCCCCGAACCTTCATTTTGCATCCGTCTTGGTCCATTTTTGGTGGAGACCCTATTTTCACTGTTAGGGAGGGGGTAGTGTGGTGGCCGGCCACCTTTTCCCCTGAAAAACCAGTTTTCTCATTTTCTCTCTCCAAAAGCCGGTTTTTCTGACCGAAAGCTGGTTTTTCCCACTTTTGAGCCACATTTTCTGGCTTTTCATACCACCATTGTGTTGTGCTCATCTGGGAGGCCACCAATATGGGTAGGCCGGCCAAAAATTCATCTTGACCCTTTTGAACCTTGCTTAAAAGCTAGCTTTTCTCTCTCCTGATTCACATTTTCTGGTTTTTTTACTACATAGCTGTGTTGCACTCATCTGGGAGGCCACCTTTTTGGGGTGGCCAGCCAGAAATTGTTGTTGACCTTTTTGACCCCTGGTCGGCCGACCAGGGGGAGTGGCCAGCCGACCACTTGAACTAGCCGGCCTGTTTCTTGTTTTTGCTCTCTCTGAGTGTAATCCAACTGTGCCAGCTGGAGGCCATTTGGGTCTCTTGGAGATATTTTGAAGCCTTTCCTCTATAAAGGAGAGGCTTGGCTTCATATCTGAGGGTTGAGCAATTTTTGTGAAGGCATATATCCTCCATCCTCCATAGTCACTATTCCAAGCTCCAAAACCCTAGTTTTCTTGGCCTTTTTGCACTACAACCCCTAGCACCACACCTCCATCATCCATTCCAGCACTTTGGAACTGATTTGAAAGGGTTGAAGGTTCACTAACTTGGTCCAAAAGCTCCAGCTTTGCTGCTCTTCAAGGGTAAGTGCCTATTTCCCTTAAACTTGCATTTTTTTGCTCCATTGATTAGCCTTACTTTCAAGTGTTTATAGACTTTTTCATAAACTAGAAAATGTCATATTTTAAGCTCCTCTTGAAGATTTTATAAGGACACTTTTCTTTTTGAGGCCTCCTACACCCTTGCATGCTTTACCCCTCTTTGTAGGCCTATTTTGCATCATATCTTAGTCCTACTTGTGAGCACTTTCGAGATTTTATATAAAATATAAAGTGACTTATTTTGAGCCCCTCTTCAACTTTGTTTAAGGGAACTTTACTGTTTGAAGTCATTTACTTCCTTGTTTGTTCAATCTCTCTTTTAGGTCTATTTTTGCATCCTATTTTAGCCTTACTTGTGAGCATTTTCGTGATTTGCTATAAACTGGAAAAAGTCTTTTTTTGACATTCTCTTAAAGTTTGGTTAAGGTCCCATTTCTGTTTGGGGTCATCTTCCCCCTATGCATGCTTCATCTCTTCATGATTAAGGCTACGCATTAGAGCACTTGCATTGGCCATGGTTTGGCCTCTTAGCCACTGAAATCCAGTGGATTTTCAGTGGCTTAGATATTTTTTTGAGGGCCAAAATTAGAGGGGGGTGACCCCCTCTCTCCTTGTCTTGTTTGGTGGTCTTTTGGGCCTTCCAAAGGGACCCTATTGTGCATGCATTGAAGTCTTGTTTTAGGCCTCATTCTGTGAGTTTTAAGGTCTGCCTTGGCACTATCCAAGGCCCTTTTGGCCATATTTTATGTCTACAATGCATGTGTAGAGCAATCCCATCCAAGGTCTTTCAAAGTAGCCTTTCTTTGCATGTTTCCTAGACCCATTTCAGAGCCAATTTGGTGAGTTTTAGGGCTGTCATATTTGATTTCCAGAGTTGGTTTTGCCATGCTAAGTGTCTATCTTGTATGTGCTTAACAACCCCTTGCAAGGCCCTCCAAAGAAGCCCCTCATTTTTGCATGCATTGGCTGCATTTCAATGATTATTTAGGCATATTTTGGCATGTTTTATTGACTGATTTTTGCTGGTTTGGTGAGATTTCATATGCTTCATATGCATGCCATGTAAACCATGTTTGCTAGTCAAAGTTCCATGCTATTTTAGTCCATCATGCTAGCATCTTTTGGTCATGCTTTGAACTAGAAATGTTCATATTTTGGGATTGCCTTGGCTCTGTCTTTGTACTTCATGGTCAAATAATGCATGCTTTGTATAGCTACAAGTCAATACATGTGCCTAGTTTTGAAGTTTCGGGGCTCATCTCATGCATCGGGTGCCATATATCCATGATTCGGGA
>NW_021026908.1:427914-501243 GCF_004153795.1 Camellia sinensis
ATCTTATATATACATTCAACTATATATATATATATATATATTCTATTATATATGTAAAGACATAAGTTAAGGGTGGTTTATGATGATCTAAATAAGTGTATTTTTTGATTTTTTATGAAAAGATATGTAGAAAAATAAAGAGGTAATGTGATGAAAAAAAATAAAAAGATAAAAAACGTATACTTATTAGTACACCCTAAACAAGGCCTTAGTAGTGACCCTTTTGCACCACATAATTTTATTCTCAAATTATATTTTTGTAGTTAAGAATTGAAGCACGGTTTTGGTAACTACCCCTAAATCTATATTGGCCAATTTCAACCCACAATACAAATTTTAAGCACGTATATACATCCACACTTGATATGATTAGCTAATTAGATGAGGGAAATTTATGAGATGCCCTTCTTTTCGCCATTTTTATGATCTAGTTCTTTCATTTTGTTGTATTTACATGTATAGATTATGAAAGAATAAATAAATAAATTGATCAAATAATTATAATCATATGATTTCATTGACTTTACTTTTTAAAAAATAAATGGTCTAATTTCAAAATTATATTATTCATTTTTTTTAAAAAATAAATATTATTAAATTATTTGGTTATGATTATACATTCACGGCTTACAAAATAAATAATCTGGATTATCAAAATAAGACCTGTGATAAACTCACATATCAAGAAAATAGTGTCTCCAAATTTAGACTAGAGATATTCTTTTCCTTCAAAATTTATTAGACATGCATATATAATTATAATAATGTTAGAAATCATGAAAGAAATATCATAAAAAGCTTTCATGAAGAATCTCCACCTTTGAATTAGTTTGTAATGTTTTATTATATATTATGCAATCACCTTTGGATTAGTTTCAAAAGTTTTTCATGATATTTATTTCATAATGTGTAACATTACTCGTATAATTAAGGGCAGTCAGACTATAAGTCTAATTTCAAAAAAATAGGGGCAATATCCCAAAGCTCTACTCTTTTGCAGTCAAACTAACAACAACAATTTGAAAGACTATATTACTCTTTATCTATTTGTCTATATCACCTATATATTCATTTATTTGTTTACGTGTCACTTAAATATTCATATATCATCCATCTAAATGCTCACATGTCATCTATGTACCCACAAAATTTATCTATCTCTCTATATCACTATCACCACCAGTTGTCACCAGCAGCCACCACCCTCCTCCGGTGGCTTTTTTGAAGTTTGACTAATATTTTGATGACTGGCCAGCAATGATTTGGCAGTCTAGCAATACTGGGGTAAAAATTAAAAAAAAAAAAATTCTTTCAAAATAATAATTTGTTCTTCTAGCCCAACAAATTCATCTATATTCTTATCACCAAATAAAGCAATCCTTGAATCTAATGTCATATAAAAAATAAAAAAAGATTTTTACCAATTTTCCTATAATTAATTAAGTAGTTATATAAAGTATATAGAAAATTTTATTATTTAAAAATTGATTGCTTTGGGAATTTCCTGCCTCCACATCTTGACCAAATTTATAAGGTACCATAGGAGGGGGGTGCAATTTGAGTAGATTCAATTCGTGCTCAACTCAAATATTTTTGTAGTTTAAGTAACTTATTATTTTTTAATTTAGTGCAAATTTAGGTAAAAATTTAAAATTTTAAAAATTCAAATTAAATTCGAGTTAGCTTGAGCTTAGACTGTGACAATTTGAGCAACCCAAATATTATATATATAAATTACTAACAATTGAATGATAAATTTATTTACATCCATAAGACTATATCCACTATATATTATACATAAATAATATTGTTGGCTATATATTTTGTATAAGCCAATTACAATTCAACGCGTGGCAAAATAAAAGCAATACGGGAAGACTATTCAAGTTTTCGATCGTGATCCTACATGTGGCAGTTAGTATTGGTTCTTACAAGATCTGCGTAGCACTGGATCAGCAAAGAGATGCAAAGTAATGTGGCTTCAACGGTTACTCACATTCAAATTCAAAATCAGGAGGGAAGCCTAACTGCAAGTAATGACATAGTGGAGCTAACTATAAGGCAACATGATCAGCGATCATGGAGGAATGATTCGACGGTTAGAAGTGCAGTTTGATGGTCGAGTTTTGCTTGGGCGATGGGGTTGAGGACGTGACCCCGAGTCATAATATCACAAGCTTATCGAAGGTTCTTGAGAGGGATATCGTCTTCAAGAACATTGAAAGGCAAGTGAGCAAAGGCCGCAAGCAGAAGTTGGGCTTGCATTCACTGAGCTGGAGTACGAGAAGGTAGAGGCTTATAAGGAGGAAAAACCTTGTCCGCAGGGAGGGTAAGCCTCAGTCTCTCTGTCCAGTAGGGATTTTGCGAAGAAGGAGGTATAGTATGACAACCCTCGCCACTGATTACTGCTAAACTGTGACTGAATATGACAAGTAACTGATTGATTGAAATTCTGAACTGATTGATTGGGTCTATTAATTTAAATGCATATCCATCTGTTTGACTGCTAAATGATCTGTTCATGTTTTGTGTTTTAAACTGCCAATTGAAGGCCTTATCGGCGGCTGAATCAGGAATTGATTAGTGTTTTATGCTAATTAGAATTTATGTGATTTTATGGTAGATTTAATTTAAATTTGATTTGGAGTGGTTAAATTAGATTAAAAAGTTGTATTACATCAATTTGAGTTATTTACCAAATTGTCATTAGTGGACAATGCTAGGCCATCTATTAGTCTTGATTTATCTATGCTTGGCATCACTCTTCATTCATCTTCCTAGAGACAAAACCGAGAGAGAGAGAGAGAGACTTGAGAGAGAGAATTGCTTCATCTAGAGAATCGCTTGGAAAATTAGAAGAATTGAAGGTTAATTGCACACAATGAACTTCCATTCTAGAAATTGAGGACCTAAGGTAGAAGAATCATCTTTTTGAACTTGTATTTAAGTTGTATCTTGCATGTTTCATGAAAGTTTGGTAATTAAGAGTCTAGAATTGGTTCAAAATGTTGAATTGAAGCTTAAATCATACATGCATGTACATGTTCTAGCATTTTGAGCTTGTTTTCATGGAAATTGCTACATGCATGTCCATACCTTGGTTATAGTTCATGAATTCATCATGTTTTTGAGTGAATTGACTCTTTTGATCAAGTATTTAAAGCTTTGATTTCAATTGAACACTTGCATGTTACATATACATTATGTTCATCATGTTCTTGAAGTCATTGTTGGAATTGTGTTTATTTGAACTACCTTTGGGCTTTGGTTTTGTAAATTGATCTTTGAAATATGTCATATTATGAGTTTTAAAGTGTTTTCCAGAAAATTAGCCCAAAAGGATCAAATTTGATGCTTTAAAAGTTGATTTTGAGCTTGGAGGTCCAATCTGGAAATTCCAGACAATCTGGAAATTCCAGATTTTGGACCCACGCTCGAGCGTAAGATTTCACGCTCGAGTGTACACTCTGAGTGCATGCATCCCGCTCGAGCGGGAGAAGTAGCGCTCGAGTGTGAAATGCGTCTATCTAGTACTTTTCATGCATTTACTGTAGTGATCCCGATTTTCCCTCCATTGAGTATTGTATTCCGGACTTAGTTCCGTAGATGTGGGTTGTTGTATTTAGCTTGTTTCCGTCCTTCAATACTTTGTATTTGAGTTATAGGATGTTTTGGGCAGATTCATTTCAGGTTGGTTGTGATTGGAAGCATATGGTTGCTATCTAGTTTTTAGCCTCTTCGCTCTAGCCAGGACTTTATCGCTTGAGCGAGCCTTGTGTTGTTGCTTCTTCGCTCGAGCGAGGGTTTGTACGCTCGAGCGAGGTTTGTATGTCTTCAGGTTTTTGTTTAGACGCAGCCTTGGCTCGAGCGAGCTGTATGTTTTGGGCTTCTTCGCTCGAGCGTGCTTCTGGGTTACAGACCTAAAGCTTCGTGTTGTTTGCTCGAGCGAGGCCTTTGTGCGCTCGAGCGAGGTTTCTTTGTGTCTGGTCGCTCGAGCGACCACGTCTTCGCTCGAGTGAGGAACGTATGTATCAGTTCGCAGTAGGGGTCTTTTTCTCCATTTTTGGTCCTCTTTCTTTTTTAAAACCCTAGATCGGCAGCCCCTCTCTCTAAACCCTCCTTCTCTCTGAAAATCCATCTAGCTCTAGTGAGTTTCTAGCCTAGATCCTTTGTAAGAAAGGTGGAGTTTGGCGTGGCCTACGTTTTGATCCGAAAAAGTTGGGGTTTGGAGCACTTTCGAGTTTCTCTCTTCTTTTCCTTGGGTTCTCCATTTGAGGTAGGGATTCTCCTTGTTCTTTTTCAATACTCCGTCTATAGATAGACATGTGGTAGTTTTGTATTGTATGAAAATCATATCATGTTGAATTTCTTTGAAAACCATGTGAGGGAACCTAGGGTTGGTTGTTTGAGAACGATTATTTTATCATTAATAGTTCTTTGGGCTAATTGGAATGTAAATTAGCATGTTATTGTGGAAAGAAGAGAAAGCCCTAATTTATATTTTGGTTTGGTAAATTAAAATGGAATATGGTTGAGTAATGTTTGTAAATTACCATTGTTAAAGTGGGTGGTGTAAAAGTGTAAATGGTTTAGGGAATAACTATGTCATTGGGGTTATTTTGAAATGAATGTATTGGACTGAGATGAGTCATGGCTTTATTACCGATGGAATTGGTTTTGTAAAATGGAATGAATGGAATTGTTTTTGTAAAATGGGAAAAGTGGTTTGGAATAAGTTGTCAAATATATTGGTTTGGGAAAATTAGGAAAGTTGATCTTAAAATGGAAAGCGAAATGTTGACTCTATAGGAGTCTTGAAAAATGAATATGAGAATTGAACTATTATATCATGAGTGTTGAATACACACATTTGGGAGTTTTACCTTTACCTATCGTACTAGTGTCGTTGTTGGGTTTAAGATTGCTTGAGAGTTGAGGCTCTTCTAATAGGTGTACTGAATACATGCATCTAGAGGTTTTGTCCTTAGTCATCGGTGGAAGATGACATTGTTGTATTGAATTGTTGTGTATGCATTACATCTGTGTCGATTGAACATTGTATGTAATGAAATGCTAAGGTACATTATATATGTATAATTGTTAGGGAGGAGATAGGCGATGTACTCCAGTGTGTGGGAGGAGATAGGGGATGTACTCCACACACCTATGTGTTCATATACTTTAACACATTGCTTATGTATCTTAAATGGCTTATGTGTATGTATTACACTTGTTGGTTATGTTTTGTTGTATTGTGATTATTGGTGTTGTACACCGCGCTTATAATCAGAGGTACTGTTACCTTCCAGCTAGCGCCTGGAGAATTGACTGCGCTGAGAATCTAAGGTACCACGCCCTTCCAGCTAGCGCCTGGTAAAATGGCATACCGTTGTGAGAATTGTATCCTTGGCTTACTGTGCATATAGCCGGTAGAGCAGAGCCTTATTATTTTTGTCTCAGTGTATCTGAGTATATCATGGATTGCGATGGTTATAGTTTTGGAGGGCTGAGTTGCCTCATTTGTTGATTATATACATGTTGATGATTTGTTATCTCCTTTTTATTAAAGGCATGTATGTATAAATATGAATGTATTGGGAACAAACCAAAATGCCATTGTGAGATTTTGGGAAAGTGTGAAGGAAAATTGAGTATTTGAAAGTATGTTTTGAAAAAGGGAAAAATCTGTTGTGAGTATGGAAAATGAGAGAAAGGTAGTGGGCTTAGTGAAATTGTTTTCTAAGATGTTATTATTGTTATAAAAGCTTGGGAACCAGGGATAATGAAAAGAAAAGAAAGATGAATCGCTTATAGCGTTGAATGAAAGGATTGTTTTGAGAAAAGTTCATACTTATGTATATTTTGTATAAACTGTCACATTATTATTGTAGTATGATATTGAGCATTCATGATCATAGCTATCTGTAAGTTGTTATTGTTGAGGATCATGTTGAGATCCCTACTGGACTATATGTTCATTCCACGTTGTTGAATCTTTTTCAGGTGATAGTCAGGATGAGCTACGTGATTTGGATCTTCTTATTTGTTAACCACGGGGCCTCTTTTGTGTTGGCGGAGTGCCATTGTTGTAAAAGGGCTGCACCCTTCTTTTGATTCTTTAATGATTGTAAGCCTACAGGCAGTTTATTTAAGATGCTCATGTTGTATGTAATTTGCATTCGAATGAGAGAATTACTATTTAATTCTACTAGTCAAATATTTGAGTTTATTTTCGCATGTTGTCTTTGAACTTGAAGTGAATTAATGGATTTGGTAATGATTTCGAGTAATAAAAAGTGGGGCGTGACATTTACAGTTCGCTCGAGCAAGAGAGTTCACGCTCGAGCGAGGACCTGTGTCTCACGCTCGAGCTTGGATCGAGCGCCCATTGAGCATGGTTTTTGTGCATTCAGTACTTTTACTGTAGTTTACAGTCCGCTTAAGCAAAGGAAGTAACGCTCGAGCGGAGATCCTTTGTCTGCATGTTCGCACGAGCGTAGGAAGCCACGCTCGAGCGAGACCCCTGTTTTCTGAAAATTTTGAAAAGTGTTTTAAAGTGCATCTTTGTACCATCTTTCCATCCTAGGCACTCTTAGGGCATGTTTAAGGCATCTTAATAAGGATATTGATGTAGAACCACACCGAGTCAAGATAGGGACTAAGTTATTGTTTCCCAAACGTGCAACTTAGTGTGTGTTTATCCTGTAACTGTGTAGGGTTGGCATCTGAAGACGCTCATTAGCCGCTTATAGCCCAGTGCTCTGTGAGTAACAATGTTGTAAAGATATGTTCAATCATGAATATTTTCTAATTTTCTGAATGATCAACTATACTGCTTTCTGAAATGATATTTCTTACTGAATGAATGCTTGTCCTATTTGCAAACTGTATTCGTGGCATCCATAGCAATTTACTGTTACTGTACTGTACTGTACTGCTACTGTCACAGAGATCTCTGCCGGTTCCCATGTTTAGAACCACTACTGTTTACTGATATGATGGCCATCAACTGACTGTTCGGTTTGTTAAGACCTACTGCACTGTTTGCTATTGGACATACCACTTATGACTGCTATGATCGAATAATTGATTTACTGTTCAAATGACTGTTTTAAATACTGAAGAGACATTCATTCCTAACCCCTTTATGCATATGTTATTCACTAGACTTTAGCTCACTGTTTATGTATATATGTAGGTGTCCAGGCACCGGATCGGAGCTAGGAGCGTTGGGTTAAACTCCCTTTTTGTCAAGCCAACCAACGCGCCTCATTGTAAGGTTCCAAGTGTTACCAAGCTAAGGCTGCTTTAAGGTGTTTTAGTTTCTCCCTTCCTATTTCTATTTTGTATATACTGTATAGACTTGTACTGTACTGTTATGGTAGGGATTTGATCCCTAACCTGAATGTCTGTTTATGATGTATATATATACTGCCTTGCTTATGAATGTGAATATGTTCGAAAAAGTCTTTTTGCATACAGACTGTCACAACTCATTGGACATCTTTTATTACTGTTTTAGCTTCCGTCAGCCCATGTACTCTGTAATACTGTCGTTACTGTTAAGTAGGCCTTCGATAATCACGAATTACTGGCCGGTTACGGTGCTAAACCCATAGGGGCGGGTTTGGGTTGTGACATATAGAGGCTTTCATTTCGAAAGAAGGAGGAAACTGAGAGGCATTAACACAATCAAGCCAGTCAGAAAAGTAAAGCCTCGCCTTCTGGGCTAAGAACGATGGGTTATCCCTTTGTGACTTTTCTGGGTGTCGGGTAGCTTATACTCTCTTTGTAGGCATCGAGGATGTGTATCATGCTACAAGCAGATTGTCCTCTAAACTGCGTCAGCGGTCGATGGGCACGTAGGGATAAACCACTAAACTTCGAGCATCAAAAGAGAATTCTAAAGGATCAGTGAACTCGACAAAGTGATGATTAACATGCTCCCTTAACTCACATGCCTTAGATTCCGACCAGCTTCTCCAACCAGAAGCCCCAGAGGAAAAAGAAGCCATAGCCTCATCCCATGCAGAAGATTGTGGATTAGAAGAAGAACTTCTCATGTCCATATTTACAAATTTCTGAATCAAAGGATTGTGGACAGTGTGTCCGTAGTCCAAGGGTTAATAATTTGCAAAAGCTTCCATGACTTAAATATAGAAAGGTGGGTAAAGGTGGCTAATCAATGCATGAAGATTCTTTCGACGACGAACGGTATTATCAAACAACTCTTCATATGCTTGATCGAGATAAGAAAAGGTCTGTTTATCCATTGAATTGGACTTTTCGAATTCTAAGATAGTGAGTTTGTTTAAGGGATCAAAGAGGAGTTAATGCAAAGGTTCATCAATGAATGACGGTTGTGTTTCTAAAAATGCAAAGCCCATGCACATTCTAAAATGTGGATAAAATACATTGATCCACTAATATTACCAAGTACTGGGTATATTAGTGCGGGGGGTAATCTTGGCTATATATTTTGTATAAGCCAATTACAATTCAATGCGTGGCAAAATAAGAACAATACGGGAAGATTATTCAAGTTTTCGATCGTAATCGTACACGTAGCAATTAGTATTGGTTCTTACAAGATCTGCGTAGTACTGGATCAGCAAAGAGATGCAAAGTGATGTGGTTTCAACGGTTACTCACATTCAAATTCAAAATTAGGAGGGAAGCCTAACTGCAAGTGATAGCATAATAGAGCTAACTATAAGGCAACATGATTAGCGATCATGGAGGAATGATTCGACGACTAGAAGTGTAGTTCGATGGTCATTTTTGAGAAGTATAAATAGCAGAGAAGGCTCCAGAAAAAGCCCCCAAACTCAGATCCAAAAAACTAATTTTATCTACTTTATTTCCTTTCCAGTTTTACATTTTATGTTCTTTGTATTTTTGTATTTTAAAATTCATGCACTGCACTTCGTTCATAGGAGTAGTTTCAAGTAAATTGTTACTGTAAACCTCTACGAGGCTGAATTGGATCATTGTAAGTCTTTCGTTTTACCTAATGAAATACTGCAATTGTTCTTCATTTAATCATTGTCAGTTTATTCCTCCTAAGTAAAGCCACCAGTAAAAGTCCTCTTCATTGAGGCTGAAAGAACTAAAAGACAATCGTCTGATAATTTGTTGGCAATTAAATTTTTGTAAGGACTGATTGATCCTTACTGGCACGCTCACAATTATAAAAATAACCTTCAAAAACCAAAAAAGCCAACAAATATAATATAAAATTCTATCGTTTTATTTTCTTTTACTTAAAAATGACAAAGATCACTATAATGGCGTAATTGTTCGTTGATTTTCATCCCTCTTTTCTCTCTGTCTCTGTAGTATTAAACAATTTATTTATTTTGATATTGTTAATAATTTTATCAAATTTTTTTTTAATAAAATCTAATTTTAACAAATTAATAAGTCTAATTATCCCTCGAAGCAGTTTCGGACTAGATCAAATTCAATTTCTTGCGATGGGACTGGGCTTGAACTGGTAAGTTTAATCTCTCCACCCAACTCAACTCCCTCCAATGAATTGCATCTTTATTGAGGTAGGTGAGTGGTTCTGCATATTACATGTGGAAGTTTGCTGTACCTATCTAAATTAACAACCAACGTACGTACATACATACATATAAGTAGGGACAGATTTATTTTGGATATGCTATATAAATGTATTTTTCAGTTAAAAAAATAACAAATATATATATATATATATTTGAGATAATTTTTTTGACTCTTTATGAAAAAATGTGTAATAAAATATTAAAATAAAATTAAAATGATCATTCTACCCTTATTAACTTTTTAACTTTTGGATAGTTAAATTCAAAGAACAAAATAATAATTTTGTCCTTTAGATTTCTCCATAAGTTTCTTTCAAATAATATGAATTTTTTAATTCCCACGTTATTAGCTTATACAATTTTAAAAAGTTTCTTTTTAATTATAATTTCGTCCCTCAAGCAAATTACAGTACAATTTTTAACAGTATAAATTTTTATAATTTTAAATTATTTTAAATTTTTTAATATAATAGTTAATATCTTTAAAATTTTAAGAGTGCGATGATCACATCCGTACCCCTAAATCCAAAAGAGAGAGAAATAGAGCTATCTTACAAACATAAATACGACAGAGAAAACAAATCATTGTTAGGGACGGTTGGAAAACCAATTGGGCAATAAGATAAGGACAGAGAAAACATACCCACTCAATAGGGATCAATTATAAAATGAAGACAAATCACTAAAAGATAAGATGGCTTTTTTTGGTTTTTTTTATTTTTTATGGCATTATGTAGGAGACTAACAGATTAATAAAGGAAAAATTAATGATAAATACAATCTAAAAAAAATTATAAGTTATTAGATTAAGTGAATATATATATATATATTTTTTGTTAATGAGAGATCCATATTTCGTAAAATAATTTAATAAAAAGTCTTTAAGGATATCTTGTTTTCAATTTTATCTTTTGACTTTTTTTTATTTGTTTGAGAGATTCATATTTCGTAAAATAATTTGATAAAAAGTCTTTAAGGATATCGTGTTTTCAATTTTATCTTTTGACTTTTTTTTATTTGTTTGAATTTTTATTGATTATCAATTTAAATTTATATTTATCTGTTCAAATTTCTTGTCTATCTATTCAAATATTTTATCTATCTATTCAAAAATTTTAACTACCTGTTCAATTTTTTTCCTAAATTCTACTATACTCCAAGGATGGGCTACCATCACTATTTATTTTGATAAATTGTTACACCAGCTTGTTCTCCACTCATTAATCACTACATTTTCTTACCAATCAATTCTCAGACTCGTAAACCAAAAATTTGCACTATCTTATTATTCATATCCATAACCATACTAGCATCACTTCTTCCATGAATATCAAGCATTAAACCCATTACTATTAAGCCTTTTGTGTGTGCTCTATATATGTTGTTGTGTTCTAGTTCTATTCAAGACTCTTTCACACAACATTAGTGTCAAAATGACACTCTTTTCAATCTAAAGAGATGAGTTCAACAAATAACAATCATTTACATAATTGAATCCAAATTGATCCCATTAATTTATTTTTAAAACAACAATTAAGCAAACAATAAATCTAAGATTTCCACAAATTCATCAAATTACATATAAAAAATCACTTGTTTTCACAGATCAGAGAGAGAAGATATGAGATTGAAGAGAGAAGATCTAAGATTTGAGATCATGCAGTGTAACGCCCTAATTTCCAGACCGTTAATAAATCAAATTAACCTCAAATTTAAAACACTAACTAATTAATAACATCAAAAATGCAAATTGGCTCCAAAATAATTACACAAATGTCGATAATTTATAATTTATATAAATCTCCAAAAACAATATATAGTGGTGAGTCTAAAAATCTCCAACTCAATAATCCTTTAAATGCTGCAACTCCAATCGCCACTAGATTTACACCACACCTAAAAAATAAATTTATTCGAAGAGTATACGATATGACAGGAATAACAAGGCTCGGATAGAGAATAAATCATTAGGGATCCAACAATTTATGATATGGCACAAACAATTCGATTTGAGATACCAAGCAATTTACCAAATTGTACAGACAAGTCAACTCGACATATGGGAATTTATCTAGGACCAATTACCCGGTCCTACTCAATACATGACCAGTGATGTAAGGTCCCAGTGTCCTATATCCGGAATAAAAGGAGAGTTGCCGGGGCTATAAAAGTAAAAATCTAGAACCTTATATAGTATCGAGGTCTTTTCCCAGATGGTGAAATCCCTAGCAGAACTCCCCAATTAAGTGTGCTTAGGCTGGAGTAATTCTGGGATGGGTGACCAACTGGGAAGAACGAATCTGTGCGACATGTGCGAATGGAACTACTTGTCTTGTCCCATAACAAGAATTAAATGTATTTTTGTTTGTGTCTGGTGGACACGTGGGTGGTAAATCTTGTACTCATACCAGTGTACTTGTATACTGACCCGTTTTGTCTCTTAGCAACTCAGGTGCGTTCTATTTGAGCGCAGCCAAGCTTCTTTTGCAGGATTTGGTGGAACTACAGTGGCGAAGAGAAATAACTATAGTTGTTAGACATGTCGTTTGGACTTCTTTTATTTTCTTGAGCTTACAGTTGATATTAGTTATGTATTTATTATTTTTTTTATGACCTTAGTATTTTGATAATTTGGCATGGTTTGTAACTTTACATTTTTTAAGTTATTTTGACTATTTTTTGTTACTTTAATGTTTGAGGTATCGATTAGTTATGAAATTATGGTGGATGGTTTGCTTAGCATTTTGTTAGTTTTTTTTAATTCCTTGTAATCTTTTGAGGATGAAAATTTACTTAAACTCTTTGGAGACGTGAACGTTTAAATTTGTTTCACCCCTAGGATTTGGATGATGGAATATTGATTAGGGTTTAATCCTAATTTAATATTTAATTGTTCAAATTTTGGGGTGTGACAAGTGACCGGCCTCACCCACCTCACCCAAGAACAACTGTTTATCCGGGCTATTGGTCCAAGCTATTGGCAAGGACTCGATCTATGTACGGAGTATTTCTATGTCATTTAGCTAGACAAATCAATATTAACTACATAAAACAACTTCACAGAATTTATCAAATGACTAGAATAATCAAACGTATCAATAAGAATGATTCCACATAATTATTAATATATGACCATAATAATCAAGAAGAGTACAAATGTGAAGTAATTAAAATAAAAACTCTTTGCAAAGAGATTTAGAGGAAACATATTATATACCACCCAAATTACCTTGAAACAATTCCATGACCACTTGATGTAAAATCCCTCCAACACCAATGCTTTTAATTATCTGCTATATCACCATAAATCTCCAAATGTTGTGGATCGAAAAGGTATGTAAAGTTTAACAAAATCTACAACTCTCCTCTTAAATAAAATGCTAACTACTCTTAATCTAAAACTCTAAATTTTGATCATAAAGAAAGACAGAGAGATACGGATGGACCAAGAAGAAGAACCATAAAAAAAAAGTTGAGAGGATGAGTTCAAATTTATAGACAAAATAAAGAGTAGCCTCCAAGTAAACTTGGAAGGAAAGAAAGATAGAGTAGCCTCCAAGTAAACTTGGAGGAAAAGATAATTGTCTTTGAGGCAAATAAAGGTTGCTTAGTGAGAAAGAAAAGAATATTTGCTTGGAGGAAAAGAAAAGAACATTTGCTTGGAGACTAAAATAGATAAATAAATAAATGAGATGAATAATAATAGTAATGAAATGGAGGTAAAAAGCGGCAATGGAGACGTTGCTATTAACGGCGGTGGAGGAGAGAGATAAAGAAAGAAAGAGAACTCAATTGGTGAGGGCGATGTCGCCGCGATTGACTCTGGCTCCATTGCCATAGAAGATCAGCGGTGATGAGAAGAGGGAGAAAGACTGACAGGAAGAAGATGAGGAGAGAGAGAGAAAAAGAGGAAGGTTAGATGAGAGAGACTGTGTGAGAGAGTGGGAGAGAAGTGAGATTCTAACCAGGTATATGATATATATATATATATAGGAGTAATTTGGACATTTTACACTAACATGTCTTTATGGACAAGGCTTTTTTTGGCCTGGATCTTTGGACGAAGAAAGATTGATTTTGAATTTCTAGACAGAAAGCCTTTTAATAAATTAAATTAGTATTGAATTACAAGATAAGTTTATTATTATTATTTGTAAGATGTTAACATGTTATTAAAATTAGATTAATATAAGATGGGGCTTGCTAAGGGTGCTCACGATTTGGTTACGATCGGGAAACTTTCAATCTGCCATCCATCTCCTGAATTGGCGGATTAAAAAGATAATCTACATCTGTCCGTCGGATTGGCGGATGCAGATTGAGCGGACTGACAGATGGATGCGAATCAGTTTGGAGATTTAAACTTTTACAAATTTTAAACATAATACAACAAATTGTCAACATTTTTTTTGGATAACAATCTAACTCAACATAACTAAAAGATTATTAAGTAAATTGTCAAATACCAATAATAAATACGTACAAAAAAAACCATGCATTATCAAAACTATTTCATTATTTTTTTTATTCAAAAACTATTTAATTTGATTTTCTTTAAAAAAAAATGACAAAATTAAGCTTTATATTTGTTATACAAAAATATCAAATATTAACACTTGCCATTTGATAAAAGAATTTCCAAATTGAAAACAAATGAACAACATAACAGAACATATAAACACTTTTTCAATTGAAAACACAAATAGAATATCTAAACAAATTGAAAATACAATGTCTTACAAATTACTAAGAGGGTTCATGGTTTGGCAGTTCAGTGCGGCCAAAAGAATCTCAAATCCGTCATTCGTCCAAAACTAGGCGGATTAGAAAAAATCAATCCGCAACCATTCGTTCGTCATTACGTATCCGTCCAAAATACGACAGATCGATTTGTTTCGATCAGTTTAGACAGATCAAAATATCCACTAATCACCCTCAGAGCTTGCAATTCACCCATCAACTGGAAAAGGGATAAACGCAAGAATTCACTAGCATTTTATGGTAAACACTATGCTGCTACGATAATTAAATTTTGATTGTCATCATATCTAGATAATTTTATATGCACTCTATTACAAAAATATACTATTTTATCATAAAATTTTGTAATATTAACAATAAAATATAATTTCATCATAAATTGGTGTAACAAATTTTTTAAAATTTTGTGATTGATATTATAAAAAGGGTTTGGTTATGGTGTGCAACTTACACCTTACACCTTATACCTTACACTTACACCTTACACTTACACCTTTTGTAAAAAATTAAACCTTACACTTACACCTTTTTTGAGGTTGCACACCATGTGCAACCCACTTACACCTTACACCTTACACTTACACCTTACACTTACACCTTATACTTAGACTTACACCTTACACTTACACTTTTTGTGTAAGTGGCACATGGTGTGCACTTGCACACTTAAGAAAACTCCTTATAAAAATTTGTGATTTGGTTATGATATTTTTTTTACACCAAATTGTAACGAAATTAAATTACACATTTTGTAGTAAGGTGCATAATTTCCCTCATATTTATAAGACCCTTGTTAACAAGTGCTGTTAAAACAAACACACACACACACACACAATACAATGCATTTTTCACTAAGGCCTCTTTTGACAAAGAGGTTAAAAGTAGTTTTTTTTACTTTTTTAACTTTTTTTAAATCACATTATCTCTCTATTTTTTTATATATGTTTTAAAAAAAAGTTTAAAACAATAAAAAAAAAAACTAACTTTTAACCTATTTCCTAAAACAAACATTATTGCTAATATTTAATGCTCAATATATTAATCTATATCTATCTATATCTATACCATATATTAAGCAAAATGAGATTTTTAACTCTCAATGCCTGTGAGAGTTTCAATATCCCAATGTGAATTTTTTTAATTTTTTAATTTTTATTTAAAAAAAAAACTCAGCATTTGTTGATTTGGTCAAAATCCCCTGATCAGCATTTATTAAATTTTTTCAATCCACATGTCTTTCCACATGCCTACATTTATTGATTTAGTCAAAATCTCTTGATCAGTAATTAAAATCCCTTTATATAAATAATTATAGATACAATCCATGTATAGTTACTGCAGTACCCTTTTCAACTTCTCCAATACACTATGGTTAGCAATAAGATTGTTAAATTATTTTTATAAAAAATCTTAAAAAACATAATTTATATATTAAAAAAATTCTAAAACAAATATAAATATTTATAATTATCCCGTGCATAGCACAAATGATAAGCTAGTATTATATAAGAAAAATGAGGTTTCTAACCCACAAGTCTTGTGGGAGTTCTAATATCTTAATATCAATTTTCTAGTTTTTTGATTTAAAAAAAAAAATCTCATCATTTATTGACGTCTCCCAACCCACAAGCCATTTTGACTTCTCCCATACTTACTGTCGCACCCTTTCAACTTCTCTTATACATTATGGTTAGTGATGAGATTATTAAATTATTTTTATAAAAAACTTTAAAAAATACTTTGTATTTAAATAATATCTAAAACAAATATAAATTCTTATTAAAAAATAACATGTTGCAATTGCAGAGAAAAAAATTACACTATGCATTTCATTAATAATGCTCAAAAAATGTGCTAAGTGTTTGTGTAAAGGCTTGGCACATGTCCATTATCAAATTATCAAGTGAATATAGATAAAATCAAAGAACTCAGCTTTAATGGCTAACAAATATTAGAAGCCTGACCATTGAAGCCTAATAACTACTAATTAATAGAATTCAACAATTGAAAGGTCTCATACCACATCTCTTTATGTTCTTAAATGTTTCATTTTTTTTGGTTCATGCATTCATTCTAATATTGATATAGAATTGAATGTGCGAAAGAGTGAGAGACATTAAAATTATATATTGAGTTATGTAATTATTGTGATGAAAAATAAAGGTTGTATTTCCCTTCTGTGGCGATTTATCTGGTTGTACATCCAATTAAAACGTCGGATGTGCTTCTATATCACCATTGAACGTTACTTTCATTTTTTTTAAATACTTTGTCTCACAATTATTTGTGTTTTTTGTTATAAAATTTATTACATCTGTGTTTGCTAAAGCTATTAAATGGACCAAATGCCAGAAGTGCAGACCACTTCAATGTCATTCTCCGGATTAGAAGTACATAAAATATACACAAAAAGTATATGAATAGACAAGATTTTACAAAATTTATTTGTGAATCTCACTTCTTGAAATGTAATTAATTTATTTTTTGTATTATATTTTATGTTTGGTTTTTTTTTATATAGTTTTCTTTGTTTTCTTTAAAAGTTTATTTTTAAAAATTAATAAATAAATCATTTTTTATTTCAAACAATTTCATTTTCATTTTCGTTTTTATTATTTTATTTTTTCTTAAAATATACTTACTTCTTTTTTTTCTTTTTTTCTTTTTCTATATATTGTAATTTTGTGCATTTTAAGTGTATGATGTTTTCACTAATACACTTGAAGATGCACTATGAAAGAAGTATCATGCGAAAATCAAGCAAGACTTTTTGAAAATCCTATAATTCATTTATTTTTTGTATTATATTTTATGTTTGGTTTATGTACTTTTTTTTTTATATAGTTTTCTTTGTTTTATTTAAAATTTTATTTTTAAAAATTAATAAATAAATCATTTTCTATTTCAAACAATTTCATTTTTGTTTTTATTTTTTATTTTTCCTTAAAGTAGTTTTAGTTTTGGGCAATTACTTACTTTTTTTCTATATATTGTAATTTTGTGCATTTTAAGTATGTGATATTTTTACTAATACACTTAGAGATACACTATGAAAAAAGTATCATGCGAAAATCAAACAAGAAGAAAAAATAAATAAATAAAACAATACAATGAATGCGGAGCAAAAATCAAAGATCAAAGATCAAAGATCAAAACTCCAAAAGCAAGCAAACAAACAAACAAGCAAGTAGAATATAATGTTTAACAATAGACATTTAAAAATTTACAACAAAATTTTGGAACTTTTATTTTTGCTAAGAAAATTCTATTTTGTACTGGCTAAATGCTTTTAAAATAGTTTTTTTTTTTAATTTGAAATTAAAATTATAGTAAATTTATGTAAGTATAATTGCTAACCACATTTTTTTTACTTAATGTATAATATTATATTGACTACTTTTCTTAAGTTTATTTTTTCAAATATTTATATAGAAGTAACAAAATGTCATTAGGAATAAATTTTTCCTTAATTTAGTTATAAATTTTGTCCTTACATTATTTTTAAGTTTTGAATAAAAGCAAACATAAAATAATTGATTAAAATTATGCTGCATTTGTTATATTCTTTTTTCTATGTATAAAAAAAACAAAGACATTAAAAAATTGCAATTGATATATATATAAATAATTGTAAACACAATCTGTGTATAGTACGGGTGATACATTAGTTAATATAAAAGATGAAGTATACTTAAAGGGAAAAAAAAATTAAAAAAATCTAAAATGAGTGAAATGGTTCCCAAAAAAAAAAAAATTTGAAAAGGTTTTTAATCTTTTTTTTTTATTTATTTTTTATTATGTTGAACATTAGCACAAGCCAACAGCAAGGCATTCGGATCCTCCAGTCTCCAGAGTATTTCCTGAAGTGATCTGGCGGAGTGGTTTGTGGCGCGACACTTGTCTCACTAGAAAAATTAAGGACTGAGATCAAAACCTCACCACAACAACGTCATTTTGGTGAGTAAATTAAAAAACAAAGGAAAAAAAAAAAACTTTTCATCTTTGTTTCAGTTATTCAACAACGAAGCTATTCCGATCCTCTACCTTCAACAGATTCGAAATAAAACAGGTTCATCCTTCAAACAATTTCAAAATTTTGGATTTTTTTTTTTTTAAATGGTAATAGTAATATAAGTTTGTTGAATGTATTGATTGAGAGATTCTTACATGATTTATTTCAAATCTATTCTTAGGTAAAAAAATCAGGGTTTTCATTAGGGGCTTTTTACATGATTTCTTTCAAATTAACATTGTTTTTGTTAGCTTTTTGATTTCTTTCATGTTTTCTGTGTTGATTCAGAGATGATTATTATTGACCAAAAAAAAACAAAACAAAGAGGCTCTACCATGCTGTTAATTAGAATACAAAAGCAGGTGAAACTATATATACAAAATAATTTTCAATTTTCAATATCTTTTGGGATTATTTTCATTGGGATGATAATTATTGCAGTCAACTTTAATTCTGAATTTGGCACCCAACAAGGGGAAAATTCTCAAAAAATTAAGGTATTGTTGTCATCCATGATTCATATGGATGAATGAGTACTTGTTAGAAGTCGCCGCACAGGACGAGCTACTAATTGGAAACTATAAAAAAAAAAAAAAATTATGAATTTGTAAATATCACTGATTTGTTTGTATTCTTGGCAAGATTTTTTCTTCAACCTTTGTCTTTTGATTTGTGTAATGAGAATTGGGAAGCAACATCAAAAGTTCAGGTTGGTCAAGATTATATCGAATGTGGTTAGTTTTATGTGAATTTCAAAACTTTGATTTCAGCAAGTTTAAACGTCTTCAAACTGACTTTCCAAAAAATAAATAGTTTTTGAAGTTTTGTCAAAAGAAAAATGAAAGAGAAGATATGTGTGTGTTCATATTGTTCTTTTTTAAATTAAATTGATAATTTTTTTTTTTTTTTAAACGTAAATGTTATCACACGCCACCATTATGTTTTGAAATGTTATGAGGTTTACAACCTTTATAATTTGTTGTTGGTACAGGTAAAAGAATGTCAACATCAAATATATTTATGAGTGATATTAGTAAAATTCTATTTAGAAATCGAAAATGTCATTGCAGGGTGAGAGTGACATTCAAAATTTCAAAGTTAAAAAAAATTCAAGGATTATATACTTTTAGTGGGACAGTTGTCGCGCCACAGGTAAACCACTTTACCAAACACTTCAGGATAATTCTCTAGAGGATCCTTATGCAACAGGAAGAAGAGACATAGGCAACACTCCAATAGCAAGAGACCCACGCAAGATGGAAAATTATGTGCGCTCAATTCGTGCACATAAAAATATTCAAAAATTATCTAAATTCAACTCATATAATGTAGGATATTTGCTTTTAGAATGAATTTGAACTACACAACACAACACAAATTTTTTGTTTTTTAATATATTTTTGTGCACAAATTTTGTGTATGTTAATCCAAATCAAGGAAAGATTTATAGAGAGTGTTTCAGAGGCCTTGTTGATTTTAGTTTCCTCATTCTTTTTCTAGTGCTTTCTCCCGTAACACCTAGTTAACAACACTTTTAAAAATAACTGTACATTTCCATTTACTTATAAAAATAATTAGTCAAGAATTATACAGTTATTTAATAAATTTCTATGTGATTGAATAATGTGATATCTCTTTTATAAAACTAAAAAATAATGTCTGTGTCGGTGGGAGTGAGGACCGGATGAACCCTAGCTACAACCAAAAAGTATTAATCACCATATTTGATTTTGATTGATTTTATGAAATTTGAGTTTTTTATTTTTTATATTTTTTTGTTTTTAGTAATTTTTTTACTTTTAAGATGCACAAACTTAGATACATTTAAAAAGTAAAATATTTGTGAAAAAATATTTTAAAATTCAATAAATATACAAGAATATGAAAATGTATTAAATTTATATATATATATATATATATATATATATTTGTATTTTTTTGTTTATTCATCAATAAATTTGCTCCTTTGAATCCACAGAAATAGGAAAGAATTGTTAGCAAAACTCCAAAAATGGATTTTTAGATCAAATCGTTTTGTTCACAAGCAAACATGGCCAATTTGAGAAACTAATGTAACATTTGATTTGCATTGCATCTTCATCTTGATTTTTCAGAAACAACCGACATGGGTTTTTGAAAGGATCGAAATTACAGGCTCCGAATCTTATTCTGCTGCTTAATCGCTTTATACACCAATTTGGGCTTGGATTTAAATTCCATGCACTTCAAATCCACAGAAACAGGAAAAGCTGTGAACTCCAAAAGCGAGTTTTTAAATCAAATCCTTTTGTTTGCTGACAAACATGGGTAAGTTGTGAAACTATTGGGACATTTGATTCGCACTGTGTCTTCGTTTTGAATTTTCAGAAACAACCAACACCGGTTTCGAAGGGATCGAAATTACAGGCTCAATTGAGTGTTATTCAGGAAGATCTTGAGCATGCAAAGGGGAAGTTGGTTTTGGTTGAGAAAGAAAAAGTTCAAGCTATTAAAGAATTAAAAGAAGCCCAGAGATTGGCTGAGGAAGCAAATGAGAAGCTCAGGAGGCTTTGGTGGCTCAAAAGCGAGCCGAAGAGAATTCTGAGATTGAGAAGTTCAGGGCTGTTGAGATGGAACATGCAAGGTGGCTCAGAAGAAGGAAGAGGAGTGGCAAAAAGAGCTTGAAGCTGTGAAGAACCAACATGCTCTTGATGTGACTGCTCTTCTGTTTGCTACTCAGGAGCTCCAAAGGATTAAGCAAGAACTGGCCATAATTGCGATGCAAAGAACCAAATCCTCAGCCATGCTGATAACGCAACGAAGATTGCTGAGATTCATGCTGAGAAGGTGGAGATTCTATCTGCTGAGTTGGCCCAATTGAAGGCCTTGCTTGATTCCAAGCTTGAAATGGAGGCTAAAGGGAACAACGTGTTGGTGTCTGAGCTGAATTCAGAGATAGAGATTCTAAAACGGGAACTTGAGAAATTCAAAAGTTATGAGGACAAGTTGGTGGAAAAAGAGGCTTCCATTGAAGTTGAGCTGGAGGCTGCAAAAATGACTTAATCATATGCACGTAATCTAGTGGAGGAGTTGAAGGAGAAGGTTGAGGATTTAGAGGTTCAGGCTGAGAAAGCAAATAGCTTGGAGAGATCTGCTTCAGAAACTTTGGAATCAATCATGAAATAACTAGAGGGAAGCAATGATTTATTGCATGATGCAGAATCTGAAATTGCTTCTCTTAAAGAGAAGGTGGGTTTATTGGAAATCTCAGTTGGTCGACAGAGAGGGGATCTTGAGGAATCTGAACGTTGACTTGATATGGCCAAGGAAGAAGTTGCTGAGATGGCGAAAAAGGTTGAATCTCTGAAGTCTGAGCTTGAAGCAGTGAAGGAGGACAAAACCCAGGCCTTGAACAATGAGAAGCTTGTAGATGATAATGTTCAAAACCTGTTGGAAGAAAAAAAACAAGCTCATAAATGAGTTGGAAAATTCCAGGGATGAAGATGAGGAGGGTAAGAAGGCAATGGAAAGTTTAGCTGCAGCATTGCATGAAGTTTCCTCTGAAGTGAGAGAATCCAAAGAAAAACTAGTAGCTAGTCAAGCAGAGAATGAAAATTATGTAGCCCAAATGGAAGATTTGAAGTTAATTGGTTTTGAAATCGAAAAAAAAAGAAGTATAAAACAATGCTTGATGATGCAAAGCACGAGATTGATGTTCTTATTAATTCAATTGAACAATCCAAGAATGAATACCAAGTTCCAAGGCTGGGTGGGAGCAAAAAGAGCTTCATTTGACGAATTGTATAAAGCAATCAGAAGGCAAGAACTCTTCAATGGAAAAAGAAATAAGCTGGCAGGTAAATTTGCTAAAAGATGCTGAGGGAGAAGCTAGTGCAACGAAGGAGGAAGGAGCTCAGCTAAAGAAAACTTTGAAGGAAGTTGAATCTGAGGTGATATATTTGGAGGAAGTTCTTGGGGAAGCAAAGGCTGAGAGCATGAGATTGAAGGAAAGTATACTGGACAAAGAAAATGAACTGCAGAGTGTTATTCAGGAGAATGAGGAGCTTTGAACAAGAGAAGTTGTTTCTCTCAAGAAGATCGAGGAGTTATCTAAATTGCTAGAAGAATCTTGTTGGAAAAATGGCTTTGAAAAGTTTTGAAAAATCTTTATTTTTTGCTAACTTTGAGCATTAATTAAGTTGGGACTCAAACGTTATTTTTAATCTTTTTCATTGGGTTCATGTTTAATGCCACGTAGTGAATAAAACCATGTATTTAGTTGCTTAAAACCATTTCCGAATGAATGACAATTCAACGCGCATTTTCGGATTCGTAGAAATGGATTTAGGTGGGTTTCCTACACATTTGTGAAATGTGTTTGTCCTACATTGAAAAGGCTTATGGATTTGAGTGGGTTCATATACCCTAGCTTGGGATACTTGGGATAGGCCCCAAGAGGTACCCAAGTTTGTGGAAGGGTGAGGTTACGGATGAAGTGGGCGAGACCCATTGGACCCAAAACAAAAACCACGTGCGCGGCTGCCACCGTTCACCCGGTCGGGCGAGTTGGCCTAGGCGCGAGTACGTTGTGGTGTGAGGTTAGGTTGGGCTTGTCCAATCCAATACTTATCTTTTTGGGACAAAAACATTTGCGTTTTATTTATTTAATTTTGAATTTTGGTTTCAAAATTCAAATTAAATCTGTCTAGATTGTTTTTTCTCACTCAAACAGAGCCCTTCATCCGAACAGGTTTTCTACCTGTGGAAATTCAAAACCGAACTTGTTCAATCTGTACGAACAAATTTATATCTGTTTGGTACCTGTTCGAACAGCCACCTTTCTGCCTATATAAAGACTGCTTCCAGCAATTCATTTGATCAGATTTTTTCATCATAATTCCGTCATTCTTTCTCTGGTCTTCTCTGTGTTACTACATTTATTTTTTTAGGAAGAAAAAGAGAGAGTTACGACAGAGTTTTAGTTCACCAGACTTGATTTTATAGTGCTGTAAAATCAAGTGTTAGTCGTTGCATCCTGGGAAGTAGACGACGGTTAAAACTCGAAGCACCGGAGCGAGGGCGAAACCTACTTTAAGGAAATTGTGTCCAACACAAACCTCGACATTATTTTCTGTAAGCTTTTAATTCGGGAAATAGTTTATATAATTATTTTTCTGAATTATTTATTTAATTTATATATTTAATTTACACACACATACCACTGTGGGTATAACAATCTTAAAGTAGATTTTTATTTTTAATTTATTTGTGTAAGACAGACAAATATTTTGTTTCAGTAAATTAAATAGTAGTTATATACTGTTTAATTTCTTAAATAGTAGTAATATACTGTTTAATGATTTCTTTGATAACATAGTAGTAATATACTGTTTATCATTAGAATTTTGTTACAAAATATTATTCTGTATATTTTGTGTGTAAATTCTTTTTTGTATAAAATTGTGATTGGTACATTTTTTATTTCGTCAGAAATATGACAACTAACAGTACTGAGACTGTTATTACACAACCCCCACACCTATTATGCCAGTGATGACTCCAGTAATACCGATAAATCATGGGGAGAAGTCAGAAAAATTCAATAGAAATGATTTTAAAAGATGGTAACAAAAAATGATGTTTTATTTTACGACAATGAATTTGGCTTGCTTCACTCATGAAAAAGTACCGGCACTGAACGAGGGAGAAACTGACTGACAAGTGGTTGCCGCGGTTAATGCATGGAAACATGGTGATTTTCTGTATTGGAATTATATCCTCAATGGGTTAGACAATATATTGTACAATGTGTACATTGTCAAAAACACTGCTAAAGAACTGTTAGAATCTCTAGATCATAAGTATAAGACAGAGGACGTCAGTACAAAGAAATTTATTGTTAGCCATTTTCTGGATTTTAAAATGATGGATTCCAAGACAGTTATTAGCCAGGTTCAAGATCTCTAATTAATTCTCCATGACATACATGCGGAAGAGATGGTTCTCAGTGAATCTTTCCGGGTTGTGGCAATCATTGAAAAATTGCCACCATCTTGGAAAGAATTCAAGAATTATCTAAAGCATAAACGTAAGGAGATGAAATTGGAGGAACTGATTGTTCAACTCAGAATTGAGAAGGACAATCGTGGTTCCAATAAGAAGTCAAGAAACCATGTTATGCAAGCTAAAGAAAATGTTGTGGAACATGAACATGGGTCAAAGTTCAACAACAAGAAGCGAAAGCATGATGACAATGGTCTCAAACAAGGATTCACTAGTAAGATCAAAGGGATCAACAACGGGTTCAACAAGAGATTCAAAGGCAAGTGTTTTGTGTGCGGTAAAGATAGACATCGCGTTAAGGATTGTCACGTTCACAACGACGGAGGAAGTTCGAGCAAAAAACCAGCACAAGCTAACATAGCCGAGGACTTTTATCTTTTCGATGAAGTGGCAGACATCAATCTTGCTGCAGTAGTCTCTAAAGCAAATTTGGTAGGCAATCCCAAGGAATAGTGGGTGGATACTGGAGCAACCCACCATATCTGTGCAGATAAGAAGATGTTTACAACCTACAAAGTGGTGGAAAGTGGGGAACAACTTTTCATAGGAAAATCCTCCACTTCAACCGCAGAAGGATAAGGAAAGATTGTGCTAAAAATGACCTCAAGAAAAGAACTCGCTCTTAACAATGTACTCTATGTGCCAAAAATTAGCAAAAATTTGATTTCTAGGTCATTGTTGATCAAGAATGGGTTTAAATTAGTTGTTGAATCTGATAAAGTTGTACTCTCCAAGAGTAGAATGTATGTGGAGAGAGGTTACACGAGTGATGGGCTTTTTAAGCTCAATATAATAACTGTTGTACCTAATTTGGCTTTTAATAATAAGAACACATCTTCTATTTATATTGTTGAGTCTTCTTTTTTATGGTATGGTAGATTAGGATATGTTAATTTTAATTCTTTACATAGACTTGTTGCTTTAGAATGTTTACTAAACTTAGAATTTGATCATAATCATAAATGTGAGATTTGTGTTGAGGCAAAACTCACCAAGGCATCATTTAATAAAGTTGAAAGAAGTATTGAACCTCCAAGTTTAATTCACACAGATATCTATGGTTTAAAATTTGTTCAAACTAGAGGAGGTAAGAAATACTTTATTACTTTTATTAATGATTGCACTTGATATTGATATGTTTACTTATTGAGAAGTAAAGATGAAACCGTAGAAGCTTTTAGACAATATAAACTTGAGGTTGAAAATCAACTTGGCAAAACTATAAAGATAGTGAGGAGTGACAGAGGTGGTGAGTATAATGCACCATTTGAAGAATTTTGTTCTGAACGTGGTATCATTCACTAAACCACTGCACCTTATTCTCCTTAGTCAAATGGAATTGCTGAGAAAAAGAATCGAACTCTTAAAAAGATAATGAATTGTACCTAATTTGGCTTTTAATAAAAAGAACACATCTTCTGTTTATATTGTTGAGTCTTCTTTTTTATGGCATGATAGATTAGGACATGTTAATTTTAATTCTTTACATAGACTTATTACTTTAGAATGTTTACTAAACTTAGAATTTGATCCTAATCATAAATGTGAGATTTGTGTTGAGGCAAAACTCACCAAGGCATCATTTAATAAAGTTGAAAGAAGTACTGAACCTCCAAGTTTAATTCACACAGATATCTATGGTTTAAAATTTGTTCAAACTAGAGGAGGTAAGAAATACTTTATTACTTTTATTAATGATTGCACTTGATATTGATATGTTTACTTATTGAGAAGTAAAGATGAAACCGTAGAAGCTTTTAGACAATATAAACTTGAGGTTGAAAATCAACTTGGCAAAACTATAAAGATAGTGAGGAGTGACAGAGGTGGTGAGTATAATGCACCATGTGAAGAATTTTGTTCTGAACATGGTATCATTCACTAAACCACTGCACCCTATTCTCCTTAGTCAAACGGAATTGTTGAGAGAAAGAATCGAACTCTTAAAGAGATAATGAATGCCATGTTAATTAGTTCAAAGTTACCTCAAAACTTGTGGGGGGAGGCAATTTTGTTTGCTAACTTTATCCTTAACAGGATACCCCACAAGAAACTTGATCAAACACCTTATGAATTATGGAAAGGTCGACGACCTACCTATAATTACCTCAAAATGTAGGGGTGTTTGGCCAAGGCGGCAGTCCCTAGTCCCAAAAAGACTAAGATAAGACCCAAAACTGTTGATTGTGTATTCATTGGTTATGCAAATAATAGTAGTGTATATAGATTTTTAGTTCATAGATCTAAAAATCTTCATATGTATGTAAACACTATTATTAAGTCAAGGAATGCATCATTTTTTTAACACATTTTTCCATGCAAGGAAACTGAAGAGACAAGTTCAAATAAAAGAACTTTTGATACTGCTATGGGTAGTATAGACACCCTATTTTTGACCGACCTTAAGACTCAGACGTCATCGATTGAGCGCTCGGTGATGGTGCATGTTGCGCTCATTCTGAGGTTTCAGAGTTTCGGCTGAGAGCCTTGCCTCCGGACTTCGGGACTCTTTTGTGTTTTGCCTCGGTTTGCGAATCAAGTTTTATTTTCTCTTCCCGAAGGAAGAGAGAGGGCTCGAAGACCATCTCTCAGTGGCCGTAGGCTACTTTTCGTGGTCGTAGACCACTGTTCCCGTTTGGAGACCAGTTTTCGATTTTCAGAGCCATCGGTCGTGCGCCTTGGTTCGGGACCGCTTAACTTTTTCGATTTGCTCCGGTTTTTGGCACACACCTTGTTTCCTCTCTCTAGAGGGACACTGTGGGCCGGGAGACCACCTTCGTGGTCACACAACACTTTCGATGCTTAATAGTCAGTTTTCAGGGCACCCGGCTGCGCGTTTTGGCCCCCGAACTCTCGTTTTGCATCCGTCTTGGTTCATTTTTGGCATGGACCTTGTTTTCATTATTTGGAAAGTGGTACAAAGGTAGGAGACCACCTTTTCTCCTTGGAGACCACTTTTCCCCGGTCGGCCGGTTTTCTTGTCAGGTAAGTGGTCTCCTTCACTTTTGGGCCACAATTGCTGGTCTCCTACCACACTACTAGCTTGCATTCACTATGGAGACCACTCTAGGAGGCTGCCGACCACTTGAACCTTTTGACCCTGGTCGGCCGACCAGGGTAGGTGGTCGACCGACCACTTGAACTGGTCGACCTACCTTCCCCAGTCTTGTCTCAGTGAGTTGGTTCTAGCTGTGCCAGCTGGGAGGCAGAGACTGGATCCTCCATACACGTGTATGGAGGATCTTCCACCTTGGCTTTAAGCTTCTAAGAGAAGCTTTAGCCCCTCTTGTCTATAAAGGAAGGGTTCCCCTTCCTTATAGAGGGTTTAGAAAATTGGTTAAGGCATACATACACCTCTCTCTCTATATCTCTCTATTTGGCCTCAAAAAGTCCCTTGTTCTTGGCCTATTGCATACCACCTCTTAGCCTAACACCTCCAACACCAACCTAAGCTTCTTGAAGGGTCTTGAGAGGTCCTAAGGAGCTGCATTTTTGGTCCATACGCTGCTGGAGTTGCTGAGCTACAAGGATAGCACCCTATTCCCCCTTTTGAGCTTTATTTTGCTCCATCTTTTAGCCATACTTTCAAGCATTTTTGAGCTTTGGTGTAAACTAAAAAAAGTCTTATTTTGAGGTCCTTAACATGTTTGTTTAAGGTCATTTTCCTATTGGGGGTCATCTACCCCCTTGCATGCTTCATTTCACCTTGTTTTGAGCCATGCATTAAGGCCTTTGTTTTGAGCTTTGTTTGCCCTTTTGACCACTGAAATCTAGCGGATTTTCAGTAGTTATTATGTATTTTTGAGAGCCAAAATCAGAGAGGGGTGACCCTCTCTCTCCTCGTTTTGATTTCTAGCATATTTGGCTTAACAAAGGAGCCCTTATTTGCATACTTCCAAGCCATGTTTCAGGCCATTTTTGGTGAGTTTTAGGACCTGCATAGGCTCTGTCCAGAGCTTGTTTTTCCATATTGGGTGTCCATCTTGCATGTGTAGAATAACCCTCTTCATAGCCTATCAAAGGAGCATGTCATTCTTGCATGCATTGACCATGTTTCAATGAGTTTTTGGGCTTTATTTGGCATGTCATACTTCTGACTTTTGCTGGTTTAGTGACCTCTTGAATGCTTCATATACTTGTAGTGTAAACCCTCTTCACTAGCTTGTATTGCATACTACTTTGGTCTTTGATTCTAGCACTTTTTGGCCATGCCTTAAACTAATTTTGTGCATGTTTTGGACTGCTTTAGCTCTGTTTTTATGCCTCATGGTCGAATGATGTTTTCTATGCATGGTTGTAGTTCAATATCCTTGCCTAGCTTTGAGTTTTGAAGCCTATTGCATGTTTATATTGAGGTGTTTCCATGTTTTGGCATCATTGTGAATCATATTTCAGAGCTTATATGTCGGCCATATTCTCATGTTTTCTACTCTTTAAATGTATTTGAGAGTTGTGCATGAATACCTTATTTTTGAACCATTGCATGAGCTTCATTTCTATGCATTTTGAGCCATCATTTTAGACCATTTTCCCACTGTCTTGGACCTGCATAGGGACTATTTGGGGCTGGTTGGGTCATTTGAGCATTGCTTTGTATACCTTTAGTGTAATGCACTTCACTAGTTTCGGTATCCAGGCCATCTAGCATGCATTGTGTGAGGTGTTTACATGATTCGGGACCATCTTGCATGTCATTTCAAAGCTGAAAAATATGTGATTGTATGTCATATTTCATCCCTTGCCATGCTTTGGTAGAGTTGCATTTGATGCCTTAGGTTTGGTCCCTCGCATTTGTGCATATTTGCATGTGTTTTTGTTGCCTAATTTCATCATGTTTGGCCACTGATTTGAGTGTGGCTGAGGCCCATTCATTTTAGTTTAAGTCCATCTTGCATTGTGTATGCCATGTCCATATCGTCGCATGCTTGATCGTCGCATTGTGTATGCCTTGATTATGCCTTTGTGTATGTCTATCGTCATATGTGCGTTGTGTATGCCATATAGCGTCATGTGCATTGAGTATGCCATTCGTAGTTCATAGCATTGCGTATGCTAGTTGCACCTTTGCATGCCATTTCTTGCATGTTTGCATGTCTTGGTTGCATTTCGTTTAGGATTGCATGCTAGTTATTGCATTGTGTTTGCATGCCATGCCATTCTAGTTGTTGCATAGTGTTTGGAGTAGGGTCTAGTCCAAACACGGAAAACGAAGGACGTTTCATACTCAAAGTGACGAAACGTGCTTCGATTCTCGGTCGCCAACACTCTTGATTACCCATGATGGAGTTTAGGCCTTATTGTGTTCATTTGTGCATCCATTTCACATTAAGTCGTGCAATCCGACTCCTCGGCCATCATGCATCGAGATGCGTGATTGGTGGCACGAGGATCGAGGACTACACTCCCTAGAGCTTGTGCAATGATGGGGAGAGTGGTCATGCACACATATGTTGAAAATACTTTGCCATACCCCTTTCTTGCTCTCTGTTGCAGCAAACCAGAAACCAGCAGCAAAAACTGGTCGGCAGTATCCCTACAAGTTTCCATGGTGGAGTTTCAGCCTTCTGGAGCTTTGTACAGTATTCTGGGACCAGTTGCAAACAGAGGCAAATCGGGGCATCGCGATGGATTTCCCGATGAGGCGACTCGAGCATGCATGCATCCCTTATCATTCAAAGTAGAGCTGAGGCGGTCAATCATATGTAGTTTGCATGCTAGTTCATTTGCCTATTTAGTTAATTTGTTAATCAACTAATGTTGTGTAATAATTAGCTTGATTAGCTTAGATTAGCTAGTTGGTTGTGTATTATTCATTTGAACCCTCTGAGGAGGGCAATGTTGTAATAAGTGTGCGTGTGTGTGATGTATGTCTTCCAACCCCACGTTTTTCTCCCTTTTACTTACTTACTTTTGATGGTTAGTTTTAGAGCACGTTTTAATTAGCATCCTTATGCTCACATGTTTGCATCCATTCATCTATCTTGCATGCACCGGGCTCGACGCGTCATACTAACTGCATTGTACTTCAATTCCAAGTTGAATACATGTTATCTGTTGTATTTCATATGCCATGTTTAGAATAGCCGAGCCTATCTTAGTTACATTTTGCATGTGTTGCATTAGCCATCTTAACATGAATTAGGATCATGCATTGATTACTAATTAATTTCTGTTTTGGCTTGGAGTACTCGGTGAGTGTTTATGCTTTAGCATCCTTGCATGCGTGTGAGTGACTGCCATGATAGCATGCTTACCATGAGGCTATTTGCTTATGTGATATAACTGCCTGAATGCCTGTGGGTGGAGGTTGGGTTATTTGAATTGGAACAATGCATTGAATGAGAGTTTTAAGCTCACTTGAGAGTGGCAAAATCATGTTTTCTAAGCCCACCCGAGGGTGGCAAAATCCATGTCTTAGCCTACTTACGAGTAGCACCTTCAAACCGTTTTTCAAAACGAACATGAGATGTTTTGTTCCAATTCAAGCGACCCAGTCTATACTTGTATGCTGTGCACATCACATAGTAATTCTAGGCTAATAATCGGAATAAGAGCACATATGTTTTCCCGATCTTTGATCGGGCGAGCGGGGGTGCTCATAGCTGACCTTCCCCAATCGTACCCAAGTTCCCGAGCCGAGGCAACTTTGGTGATGACGGACACGTGGCCTTAGGCAACGAGTCAGGGTTTCCTAAATTCTCTCAAAATAAATATTTAGGTGGCAACTCTGTATCTGGCAAAACAGTCCATGTTTGGCACTTCTTTCTAAAAATCAGTTCTTCAAAAACGATTTGCCGGATTTGGACTCTTTGATGATTCATCGGTCTTGTATTGCACTCTGCGAGATTAGATACAGGACCGTGACATTGAGTCCTGAACTGTAGTAAGCCCTAAATGAACAAAATGAGATTTCCTCCCGAGACGTTCGGGGACGTCTACAGTTTCTGGCGACTTTGCAGGGGATTTAGAGAACTTGACTCGAACTCATGATATCTTGTTTTGATTACACTTATGTGTTTCTTTACATTGCATGTGCATTGGTGCACCTAGGACACAGTGTTTGCCGTCTGCTATTCCTGAATGGTTTGCCGGAGGCTTGCTTTGAGAAGCGTGCCATAAGGCTGACCGGTTATGGGCTCTGCCACGATGGGAAGACAAACCTCAGTTTTTACCGGGGCACCCATTTTGACCATTCGACCCAGTGCATATCGGAATCCATAGTGACTATCCCAAACTAGGACAGGTTGTTCACCCGATTATAGGTTGTTTGAAACCGCTGCGTGCGTAGTGAAACCCTAGCTCCTGACAAAATAGGACAGGGATACCCTACCCCACCATAGAGGTGTTTTTGGCTGTCACTTGCTTGCTATCTGCTTTTAGAGTGCGTCTCTACAGAAATGCACGTATCAGTTTGTAAGTCTGGGTATCAGGCCTGCGGGCACCAGTGTTTTGGGAATCGGTTATATCTACGGGTATCAGATTCAGTTTTGGGGCAACAATTTGAGGAACGGTGATCAGTGGTCGAATGCAGTTATTCAGCTATGTTCATATCTATTTTGGTGAAATCAAGCTGAGATGCTGTCTGTTTTCTTCTTTTGCAAGGTAGTCCGGGAACCATAGCTCCAGAAGGCTTTGATATCTCCCGGGTACATTGGACTTGTGCTAATAGACTTTGTTAGGTCAGAGATTCGGTTCAAGGGCGAATCAGTGTTCCTTCGCCAGAGGCAGAGTAAAAACGCCAGTCAGGCACAGATCATCAGTTTAACAGTCCTCGGACCAGCGGTCACTATCCATCTCACCTGTGTGCAGTCGGGTTGGGATATTTGCTTTTACCTCAGGGAGATACACCTGTTATTCAGCTAGATCAAAGCAATATGGCAGGAATGGAGAAAATGATGTGTCAACTCCAAGAAAGTATGAGGGTTATGCAGCAGGACACTGTTCGTCGAGATGAATTTGCCAAACAACAGGCCGAGGTCATGGCTCAACAGACAGAGTTGATCGCCAGGTTACAGCAACAAACCGGAGCATTTGCTTCGCACTAAGCCCCTCCCCCACCAGGAGTCCCAGCACTCGGGGAGGCGCCAAATGTTCAGGGAGATACGGACATTCTGACAGGGCCGGCTCCGCTCCCAATCCTATCCCAATTATCCAAAACACCCACCAACCTGCCGGATTCTCCTTTTGAGTTCGAGGTGGACCCCACAGCATTGAAAGTGAGCAAGCTTGAAAAGCTATTCAAGAAATCTCAGGGTGTCAAGTCCATTCCAGACATTGAAGATGGGTACACCGACGCGACCGTGACGCTGTCAGACCGCTTTAAGATGTCACATATTGACCGCTTTGACGGATCTGGGGATCCCATGGTGCATTTGCGGCTGTTTTCGGACATATTAAGACTAATGGGCCTCACCAGGTTACAGAAGCTCTCTTTGTTCGGCCGGACCTTGTCAGGTGTGGCGGCCATTTGGTATGCGAAATTGGAAGATTCCGTCAAGAGAAGTTGGGAGGAGATGGCCGAGGCCTTTATAGCACAATACTCCTACAATACATAGATCGAGATTACAACCCGTGATCTTGAGACGACTAGGCAGGAGGCGAAAGAGAGTTTCTCCGATTTCGTAACTCGTTGGAAGGCCAAGACTTCAATGATGACCGTTAGGCCGACTGAGAAAGATCAAATACGGATGGTTATGAGCAACCTCCAACCTAAGCTCATGCAGAAAATGATCGTCCTCTCCCTATCCACCTTTGCAGACCTCCATGAGATTGGAGTACAGATTGAGGATGCTATGAAGCAGGGCCTCATTGACCAGGAAAAGGAGCGGCCCAGGAGGGCGTTTTCCCGCAGTTTGAATGCGACCACTAGTGGTGATGCAGTTGCAAGATCTTCTGAAGTGGGCATGGTCACCACCACCACATCAAAAACAGCTACCCCATTCATCGGTGCGTCTGGAAGTAGCTCACAAAAAGTCAAATATCCACCTCAAGTCAAGAAGGTTTTTACTCCACTTCATATGCCTTTGTCAAAGGCTCTAGAGATCTTATTCCGGAAAGGACATCTGAAACTATTGGAACAACAGCCTCTACCCGATCCTATCCCTCCAAAGCATGACCAGACTAAATACTGTGCCTACCATCAACAAACCGGTCATGACACTGACAGTTGCTTTCGTCTTCGCCATGATGTACAAGATCTGTTTGACAACAAGGTCATCGCTGCACCAGCTCAGCAAAGTCTATCGCCACTGGATCAGTGAACTTGGGGGATAGTACGAATATGTGATCAGGGGATGAACCACCTGCGGGGGGCGCTCAGTTTACTCCAGATGTGGCGTATGGCACGCACTATTTTGAGCATTTGCGAATGCTAGCTTTTGTGCTTCCTGACTTGGGTATTGTGTCAGTCTTGTTGTTTTGTATAGAGTCAGTCTTTTTATGTTGAGTCAGTCGGGTCTGTCTTGTTGTATCGAGTCAGTCCTGTTGCGTTGGAGTCAGGTGATTCCGGGGATGTTACCTCGAGCATCACTATTTTGTTTTGCATTTGTCTTTTTGCTTTCTTTTTTAGTCTTTTTTTGCCTTGGAGCCAGTAATGCCAACAGATTTGAATGAACCGCAGTGATTTTCACACCCTTATGTTTGCTTCTGCCTTGTGCCAGTTGTGCCAGAAATTTTGAATGAAACGGCAGTACTTTTTGCCTACTTTTCTGTGCCTCGAACTCATTACATTGACCTAAGTTTTCCAAAACTTTTCAAACACTGTGATGAAAATGAAGAGGGAGGAATTCCTTGGGTTTTGCCAAATTTGATCAATTGAGAGAAAGAGAGGCATACTAAGCCCTTAATGGCTGGCTTGATCTAGATTGGTTTACACTATCTTCAGCGTGAGTGATTTGTCGCTTTCTTAAAAAATTTCAAAAAATATTTTGCGCAGTCCTGCGAAGACCTGTGTGGAATCGCTCTTGAGATTGTGCAGCCTAGGATCGCTCTCAACCTTGAGACTCGATCCCTTGCTTTCAAACCTTGAACTTAGATTCAGAATGTTCAACGGTCAACCACCATGTAAGGCCTGTGTGGCCGGATCAGAAGCAGCCCTCGAACTAGGGGCAGGGAAGTCAGATCAAGAAGATCAGATGTCATCAAAAGAAGCTTGCAAAGCTAAATCAGAAGCACCCCTCGAACTAGGGGCAAAAGATGCCAGATTGTGCTCGAAGAGCCGAAGATGGATCATTCCACAAATCAATGAAGATCGACAAGAATGCCAAACCCCAGAAGGGAGGAAAGAAGAAGACATTGCTGAAGGACAACCGAGTTCCTATCCACAACACTAGGGGCAAATTCACCCTTCATTGGATGGACTTCTACATCATTAGAGAATAACAACCATTCTCTTGGATTCAGATAACTTCAGGATTTCAAAACCATTTGACATGGACAAAGCTACACTTTTACCCTTGAGAGGCTCACCGGGCCGAAAACACGAAAGGGCGACCCAGGCAAAAGTTAGAGCAAGGAAAAAAGAAAAGAGAAAAGAAAAGAAAAAATGCAAAAAATGAAAAAAATGAAAAAAAAAAGAAAAAAAAAAGATGAAAAAGAAAAAAGAAGAAAAGAAATGAAAAAAAGAACAAAGTTTGCAAGGTTGAAAACCCAGAAAGGGCGGCCTTGGCAAAAGTTAGAGCGCAAAAGGAGAGGTTAATACCCGAGTGTACCTTACCCCAAACTACGTAAGGCTTGATTCCCATATTTGGGATACGTAGGCAACTTCATTCTGAAGTCCAGCCGTAAAACACTCCAAATTCGACTGTGTCCACGTAATGGTTCTAGTCATCTTTGTCATTTTTGTATCCAAGAGTTCGGTTGTGACCTTCACCATGAGAACTGGTTACAGCTGTGATGCCCCGATTCTACACTATAGGTTGCAGTCAAGGGAGAGTCACTAATGAGTCCTATGGTCAATAACTAGTAAGATCCCAGATCGCCGGAGGAGTCAAATTAGCCTCCCTTCTATGTCCAGCTTTCTTAGGCAGCGCACTACCCTTTTGACAGATCTTTACCGGTATTAACACAAGGTCTCATAAGCAACGATAAGGTGTGTACATATAACTAATAGAATATAAGTACATAACAACTATGAATACTTAATTCAAAAAGCTTGTTCATTTACATTACATCCCAAAAGTAAGTTTAAATCTTCACACGAGTCTTACAAAACATCAAAAGAACATCTAACTTTCCTAAGATAGCCCAAAGTCTTCAAAGGTTTCAGGCTCGTCGTCTCCAGCTATAAACTCCTCTTTGGCACCTGGCATGATACGCCGTGAGCTTTGAATGCCCAGTAAACACACACACACCCTGCCCTTTTTTTCCCAATCCAACACACAATCACAGGTATAACATAAAACATGATACTCAAATGAATAAAAAAAAGGTTACAAGTTAGATGTTAGCAAACTAGAAATCCCCCAAACAGATTTCGTCCTCCCAACCATAAGAATCGGACGCGGATGATTCAATATGCCCCCTCTTTTGCTGCTTTGTTGCAGACCTAACCTCGGATGCCTACCAATGGTTATGTACCGTGTAGCGCTAATCGCAGGGCCTCAAAAGAGACGGTAAAATAGGGCCTTGCCCGAATCCCTCCTCACACCAAACCACCTAGGGTCCGAATCAAGGGTCCCGAAAACCACTTGCGCAAGACTTTAACTTCCAAATAGGGAACGCATCCCAACAATCCATATATCACATATTCTCATCTTTTCATTACTCAAGTGCTCAAAAACCCAATACCCTTCCAATTAGGTTTCCCGTTAAATTAAATGTTTTAAATCAAGTTAATCCAACTTACAAGACAATAATATCCACATAGGCATGCATCCATAAAGCGAGGAAGATAAATAACATAACCATAATACACATAATAACATGCCAAGATATGCTTATATGTAAGCAGGCAATTTCATGAATTCAAGGGCATAAAACATCCATACATAACACAGTTTCCAGATCTAATATCACATGAAGATTGAAATAAAAGGACTACTTTAGATCTTCCACCGAACTTGGTCTCCCTATGGTTCGTAGAGAATTTGATCTAATTTCTAGAACACTTTTTGGAAATGGGATTGCTTTTCCAGATTTTAAGTTATTTAGAAAATATTCCAGCGCTGTCCAGAATCTGTCCAGATCCGTCGACCGTTACGAAAATTTGATTTTCTTGCAAACTGCTTAATGTTTTTCGATGAAACAAATTTTAGTTGAAAGATAACATCTTAAGGAAGGTTTTGACATAAAATAGATGTCCAGAATAATTTTGTACATTTTTCTAAAATTTCTGGAAGTGGGCTGCAAAAACAGATTCTAGGGTACTTTGCCCAAAACAAGAAGATTTATGAAAAAAAGGGTTCCACCAAGGGAAAGTTTCATTTCTTTTGTGAAGAAAATATGCTAACTATCACATGTTTAACTCATAAAATTTGTTTGAAAGAGAGCCCTTGAAAAGTTGAGAGTTTGGTACAAAAAGAAGATGGTTTTGTGCCAAAATGGAAAAAATACAAGAGAGATGGAATCAATACTCAACGCTTAGCATTTTTAACATAAGAACTTAGTAATAACAGATCTGAAACCATCATTTAGAACCCTTAGAAACATGTATTGAAAAAAAAAGAAAATAAAAGAAAAGGTTGTGTTGTGGCTTACCTACTAAGCTCTGCACAAGAAAGCTTTCTTCTTCTCCTTCTTCTCCTCTAGACTTCTCCCTCTTGCTCTCCTCCCTCTCTCTAACCGAAATGTGTTTGTGAGTGAATGTGTTGTGTGTGTTTGCAAGCTAGGGGGTGTGTTGGTATTTATAGACAAACCTTTGAGGCAAAAAGTCCTAAAAGCCCCTTAGTTGGATATGGATGGAAAGGTTAGGATTTTGCTTGGAATCTAATGGAATAGGGGTGATTTTGGAGTTAAACCATAGGATTATGCAACAATTGGTTGATTCTTAGTTGAAAGGAAACTAGTTTTGAAAACATCACCCTAGGTCTAGGGTACTAGGTCTTGGTTTTCCTAGAACATCATGATGGTGGTTCTTGAAAATTGGCTCCTCCTTGGGGAAGTGTGATGGGGTAATTATTTAAATCATTTTAGGTTCTAGGCACACTTCTCTAGGTGTATATACATATATGTATATATGTATCTTACAAGATTGATGGTACTCAAAGTACAAGGTACAAGTACTAGTTCTTGGGTAAGTTTAGAATTTAAATAAAGAGTGAGGGCTTGGGGTTAAATACATGTAACTTATATAGAATTAAATTAAATTAGGTTAGGGAACCTAATCTGGCTAGAAAAATTCCAGTTTTGATGAAAATAAAATAAAATGCTAACCGACAAGATCTGAAATAATCAAGTAACCGAGGGGCTTTAAGAGAATAATTCAAACATAAGGGTTTTTAAAGAAAATACATTTTTCAGGGACTTCACAACAGTGCGCTGCGGTGCTATTTAAACAAGGGGCAATTTTCCATTGTTTTTGGATCTGAGGTTGCGCATCTCAATCAATTCCACGTTGGTCAAGCAGTGGCCATTTGCAAAAATAGTTTTTGAGAATTTTTACTGAGGTTGACTAATTCTCTCAAAAATTATTCTATTTTTCCAAAATTGGACCATTTTCTTGAACCCAAAAAGGAAAATTTTCAGTGCTCATAACCTAACTTGCATGATTTTAAATTAGAAAATCAAACAAGCATGTTAATTTAACTCTCATGTTGGTCAAAATTGTTTTAGCAGAATGTCAAAAACAAAAAATGGTCAAAATGATGAACTAGGGGCACAGTTGAGTCAGGTTTTTTTTTGTCTTTTCCCTTTTATCAACGCACTTGCCAGAAAGGGCATCATACCTGCCGGAAAAGAGGACTACTAAAGCTGACCGCAAAAGGACAGAAAGTTCTCACATCCTCTAAGCAACGAGGTATCAAGCCAAGTGCGAAGCACGAACTGGAACGGGGCAAGATATTCCACTCCCTCATTTGGACAGATCTGATCACGTCCAAACTCCCCAGCAGAGCATCGTCAACTGATGTCAGCTGCAGATTTACTACACACCTAGTTGTAGTGCATCCTCTCTGTGGGAGAAATTCACTGTTGTGAACAAGAAGAAGAATCTAGCAGAATGTTAGAGGCAAGAGCCCGCAACTTCCTGTTTATCCATCGACCACCTTGGGGAGGGATGAAAAATGAGAGATTAAAGAATAGAGAGATGTGCGCTAAGAGGAAAAGCGAGGAAAGGGTTTTGAGAGAAAAACTGAGCTTGAGGGCCGAGTGATATAAGAATCACAAATAAGAAAGGGTGAGAAATAATACCCAGAGAAACAGGCTCCCTGTGCACGTCTGAGTGTCGTGTCTTTTTGTTTTATTTCGATTCTTGTTTTGAGTCGTTTCAAATGTTACTCGATGTGTGTAGGTTGTTTACCTTTTGTTTTCCGTTGTTGAGTCGTAGTGCGCTACGTTCAGTCGTAGGCTCAATACCCCAGTCAAGAACTCATCTCTCAATTTCAAAAATAAAATCGTTTTGCGCTCCAAGTGCCGTGTCATTCTCTACATCTGTGCAAAACAAGATTCGTTCTTTTATAAAACCACAGGTTTCAACCTAGGTCATGCGCAAACAATAAAACCAGAACCTATCTGAAGCTATATAGGTTCCAGACTGCAAAGCAAAAGAAAAAGAAAAATGTCGGGTATCTGAGTTTGTTTCAACTTCAGTAAGTTCCGAGATTATATTTTGTGTGTACCTCTTCAGGTCTTGCCAAATGCTCCGAAGTATGAGTGTGCCCCTACCTCAAGCTCAAGATCAAGTCTGCTTCAAGCCAGAATGGCGATCAAAAGTACTCTCCCTGAGTACCATTCCCTGCCAGAGGCATCTTGGCTGTGTTCGCAATGAGTTCCTAAGAGACCAACTGCGACGGTGGAAACTAGAGTTCGAATGGCTATTGCCTAGAACGCAAAGGTTCAGGATTTTCGAGACTAAAGTCTGGTTTAAATACCCAAAGGCGTGTCCTCGGCTTGAAATCTGTATGGAAGCCCCATAGGTTGAGATAGCGTGTATGCACCTCAATTCTGGATACTGAACCAACCTAGTCTGTCACCCCATTGAAGAATAGGAAAAGTTGTGAATATGATCAGGAAGAAAGGCAGCATCCAAAGTGTTCTGCGTGAAGAACCCTTGTCAGTATTTCAGAGCCTTTGTACTGTGAGATTAAAGGTAAATGTTCGAAGGAAGAACACAAGGGGCATTTTGGTATTTGGGACAGCGGTTCATCGCCACTCACCCCATGAGGTGCTTTCTAAAGCGCCGCTAGGTTTGTTTATTGCATTCCTTAAACATCATGCATTGTATTACAGTGTACCTATCAAGTTTCTTTCTTATACATGCACAATATTGTATGTACAGTTTATTTGAAGTCGGCGCAGCCGGGCGATATTAGATGTACAATTCATTCAAAGAAGTTGCGTTTAAAATCATTCTTAGTGTATCCATCACACTTCATTTGCTCTGTTCACATAGTGCACCTATCACACTGTGTGTTCATTTTAGTGTATCTATCATACTTTGTTCATATAGTGCATCTATCACACTTTGTGTTCATCTTTAGTGTATCTATCATACTCTGTTCACATAGTGCATCTATCACACTTTGTGTTCATTCTTCGTGTATCCATCACACTTCATTTGCTCTGTTCACATAATGCATCTATCACACTTTGTGTTCATTCTTCGTGTATCCATCACACTTCATTTGCTCTGTTCACATAATGCATCTATCACACTTTGTGTTCATTTTTAGTGTATCTATCATACTTTGTTCACTTAGTGCATCTATCACACTTTATGTTCACCTTTAGTGTATCTATCATACTTGTTCACTTAGTGCATTTATCACACTTCGTGTTCACCTTTTGTGTATCTATCATACTTGTTCACTTAGTGCATCTATCACACTTCGTGTTCAGCTTTTGTGTATCCATCACACTTGTTCACATAGTGCATTTATCACACCCTGTGTTCACCTTTTGTGTATCCATCACACTTATTCACTAAGTGCATCTATCACACTTCGTGTTCACAGTTTGTGTATCTATCATACTTTGTTCACTAAGTGCATCTATCACACTCTGTGTTCACCTTTTGTGTATCCATCACACTTGTTCACTAAGTGTATCTATCACACTTCGTGTTCACCTTTTGTGTATCTATCATACTTTGTTCACTAAGTGCATCTATCACACTTTGTGTTCACCTTTTGTGTATCCATCACATTTTGTTCACTTAGTGCATCTAACACACTTTGTGTTCACCCTTTGTGTATCTATCACACACTCACATTGTGTATTCATCACACGTTTACTTTGTGTATCTATTACACTTTATTTGTTTCGCGTATCTATCACACGTTCACTTTAGTATATCTATTACACATACTTACTCACTCTGTGTATCCATCACACTTCGTTCACTTTTGTGTATCTATTGCACATGCTCGCTAAGATTGCATAATTTTCTTACATCCTTTCTGCATATAATGTAGTTTGATTTTTCTCCACTTGCTTAAAGCTGTTGCATTTATTGTGTATATTTGCTTCATTATAGCTTTCTTTGCATGATCATAAGTTATGTTCGGCATCTTGCATGTCCTTTGCATCTTGCCCCTGCCTACGGGAACATCTCTTTGATTATCTCGCCTGCTTGTCTTAGTCTTCAGCCTTGTCAAAAATGGGTCGTCTCTGGGCTTTGACATTCACTCCCGTCACTTCTTGACTTCTGAGTACTGTCAAAGAGGGGCAACTGTAGACACCCCATTTTTGACCGACCTTTAAACTCAGACGTCATCGATTGAGCGCTCGGTGATGGTGCATGTTGCGCTCGTTCTGAGGTTTCGAAGTTTCGGCTAAGAGCCTTGCCTCCGGACTTCGGGACTCTTTTGTGCTTTGCCTCGGTTTGCGAACTAGGTTCTATTTTCTCTTTCCGAAGGGAGGGAGAGGTCTCGTAGATCTCTCAGTGGCCATAGACCACTTTTCATTGTCGTAGACCACTGTTCCCGTTTGGAGACCAGTTTTCGATTTCGGAGCTGTCGGCCGTGCGCCTTGGTTCGGGACCGCTTAACTTTCTCCGTTTGCTCCGGTTTTTGGCACACACCTTGTTTCCTCTCTCTAGAGGGACACTGTGGCCCAGGAGACCACCTTCATGGTCACACACCACTTTCAATGCTTAACAGTCAGTTTTCAGGGCACCCAGCTGCGCGTTTTGGCCCCCGAACCCTCGTTTTGCATCCATCTTGGTTCATTTTTGGCATGGACCTTCTTTTCATTATTTGGAAGGTGGTACAAAGGTAGGAGACCACCTTTTCTCCTTGGAGACCACTTTTCCCCGTCGGCCAATTTTCTTGTCAGGTAAGTGGTCTCCCTTACTTTTGGGCCACAATTGCTGGTCTCCTACCACACCACTAGCTTGCATTCACTATGGAGACCACCCTAGGAGGCTGCCGACCACTTGAACCTTTTGACCCTGCTCGGCCAACCAGGGTAGGTGGTCGGCCGACCACTTGAACTGGTCGGCTTACCTCCTCCAGTCTTGTCTCAGTGAGTTGGTTCCAGCTGTTCCAGTTGGGAGGCACAGACTGGATCCTCCATACACGTGTATAGAGGATCTTCCACCTTGGTTTTAAGCTTCTAGGAGAAGCTTTAGCCCCTCTTGTCTATAAAGGAAGGGCTCCCCTTCCTTGTAGAGGGTTCAGAAAATTGGTTAAGGCATACATACACCTCTCTCTCTATCTCTCTATTTAGCCTCAAAAAGTCCCTTGTTCTTGGCCTATTGCATACCACCTCTTAGCCTAACACCTCCAACACCAATCTAAGCTTCTTTGAGGGTCTTGAGAGGTCCTAAGGAGCTGCATTTTTGGTCCATACGCTGCTGGAGTTGCTGAGCTACAAGGGTAACACCCTATTCCCTCTTTTGAGCTTTATTTTGCTCCATCTTTTAGCCATACTTGAAAGAATTTTTGAGCTTTGGTGTAAACTAAAAAAAGTCTTATTTTGAGGTCCTTAACATGTTTGTTTAACATCATTTTCCTGTTGGGGATCATCTACCCCCTTGCATGCTTCATTTCACCTTGTTTTGAGCCATGCATTAAGGCCTTTGTTTTGAGCTTTGTTTTCCCTTTTGACCACTAAAATCCAGCGGATTTTCAGTGGTTATTATGTGTTTTTGAGAGCCAAAATCAGAGAGGGGTGACCCTCTCTCTCCTTGTTTTGATTTCTAGCATATTTGGCCTAACAAATGAGCCCTTATTTGCATGCTTCCAAGCCATGTTTCAGGCCATTTTTGGTGAGTTTTAGGACCTGCATAGGCTCTGTCCAGAGCTTGTTTTGCCATATTGGGTGTCCATCTTGCATGTGTAGAATAACCCTCTTCATAGCCTATCAAAGGAGCATGTCATTCTTGCATGCATTGACCATGTTTCAATGAGTTTTTGGGCTTTATTTGGCATGTCATACCTCTGAATTTTGCTGGTTTAGTGACCTCTTGAATGCTTCATATACTTGTAGTGTAAACCCTCTTCACTAGCTTGTATTGCATTCTAGCACTTTTTGGCCATGCCTTAAACTGATTTTGTACATATTTTGGACTGCCTTAGCTCTGTTTTTATGCCTCATGGTCGAATGATGTTTGCTATGAATGGTTGTAGTTTAATATCCTTGCCTAGCTTTGAGTTTTGAAGCCTATTGCATGCTTATATTGAGGTGTTTCCATGTTTTGGCATCATTGTGAATCATATTTTAGAGCTTATATGTCGGCCATATTCTCATGTTTTTCACTCTTTAAATGTGTTTGAGAGTTGTGCATGAATACCTCATTTTTGGACCATTGTATGAGCTTCATTTCTATGCATTTTGAGCCATCATTTTAGACCATTTCCCACTGTCTTGGACCTGCATAGGGACTATTTGGGGCTGGTTGGGTCATTTGAGCATTGCTTTGTGTACCTTTAGTATAATTCACTTCACTAGTTTCGGTATTCGGGCCATCTAGCATGCATTGTGTGAGGTGTTTACATGATTCGGGACCATCTTGTATGTCATTTCAGAGCTGGAAAATGTGTGATTGTATGCCATATTTCATCCCTTGCCATGCTTTGGTAGAGTTACATTTGGTGCCTTAGGTTTGGTCCCTTGCATTTGTGCATATTTGCATGTGTTTTTGTTGCCTAATTTCATCATGTTTGGCCATTGATTTGAGTGTGGCTGAGGCCCATTCGTTTTAGTTTATTGCATTGTGTATGCCATGTCCATATTATCGCATGCTTGATCGTCGCATTGTGTATGCCTTGATTATGCCTTTGTGTATGTCCATCGTCATATGTGCGTTGTGTATGCCATATAGCGTCATGTGCATTGAGTATGCCATTCGTAGTTCATAGCATTGCGTATGCTAGCTGCACCTTTGCATGTCATTCCTTGCATGTTTGCATGTCTTAGTTTCATTTCGTTTAAGATTGCATGCTAGTTGTTGCATTGTATTTGCATGTCATGCCATTCTAGTTGTTGCATAGTGTTTGGAGTAGAGTCTAGTCCAAACACGGGAAACGAGAGACGTTTCGTACTCAAAGTGACGAAACGTGCTTCGATTCTCGATCGCCGACACTCTTGATTACCCATGATGGAGTTTAGGCCTTATTGTGTTCATTTGTCCATCCATTTCACATTGAGTCGTGCAATCTGACTCCTCGGCCATCATGCATCGAGATACGTGATTGGTGGCACGAGGATCAAGGGCTACACTCCCTGGAGCTTATGCAATGATGGGGAGAGTGGTCATGCACACATATGTTGAAAATACTTTGTCATGCCCCTTTCTTGCTCTCTGTTGCAGCAAACTGGAAACCAGCAGCAAAAACTGGTCGGCAATATCCCTACAGGTTTCCATGGTGGAGTTTCAGCCTTTTGGAGCTTTGTACAGTATTCTGGGACCAGTTGCAAATACAGGCAAATCGGGGTATCGCAATGGATTTCCCGACAGGGCGACTCGAGCATGCATGCATCCCTTATCATTCAAAGTAGAGCTGAGGCAGTCCATCATATGTAGTTTGCATGCTAGTTCATTTGCCTATTTAGTTAATTTGTTAATTAGCTAATGTTGTGTAATAATTAGCTTGATTAGCTTAGATTAGATAGTTGGTTGTGTATTATTCATTCGGACCCTCTGAGGAGGGCAATGTTGTAATAAGTGTGCATGTGTGTGATGTATGTCTTCCAACCCCACGTCTTTCTCTCTTTTACTTACTTACTTTCGATGGTTAGTTTTAGGGCACGTTTCAATTAGCATCCTTATGCTCGCATGTTTGCATCCATTCATCTGTCTTGCATGCACCGGGCTCGGCGCATCATACTAACTGCATTGGACTTCAATTCCAAGTTGAATATATGTTATCTGTTGTATTTCATATGCCATGTTTAGAATAGCCGAGCCTATCTTAGTTGCATTTTACATGTGTTGCATTAGTCATCTTAACATGAACTAGGATCATGCATTGATTACTAACTAGTTTCTGTTTTGGCTTGGAGTACTCGGTGAGTGTTTATGCTTTAGCATCCTTGCATGCGTGTGAGTGACTGCCATGATAGCATGCTTACCATGAGGCTATTTGCTTATGTGATATAACTGCCTGAATGCCTATGGGTGGAGGTAGAGTTATTTGAATTGGAACAATGCATTGAATGAGAGTTTTAGGCCCACTTGAGAGTGGTAAAATCATGTTTTCCAAGCCCACCCGAGGGTGGCAAAATCCACGTCTTAGCCTACTTACGAGTAGCACCTTCAAACCGTTTTTCAAAATGAACATGAGATGTTTTGTTCCAATTCAAGCGACCCAGTCTATACTTGTATGCTATGCGCATCACATAGTAATTCTAGGCTAATAACCGGAATAAGAGCACATATGTTTTCAAAACTCGATATCATGCTTAGTAGTGGCCGATCTTTGAACAGGCAAGCGGGGGTGCTTATAGCTGACCTTCCCCAATCATACCCAAGTTCCCGAACCGAGGCAACTTTGGTGATGACGGACACGTGGCCTTAGGCAACGAGTCAGGGTTTCCTAAATTCTCCCAAAATAAATGTTTAGGTGGCAACTTTGTATCTGGCAAAGCAGTCCATGTTTGACTATTCTTTCTAAAAATCAGTTCTTCAAAAACGATTTGCCGGATTTGGACTCTTTAATGATTCATCGGTCTTGCATTGCACTCTACGAGATTAGATACAGGACTGTGACATTGAGTCCTGAACTGTAGTAAGCCCTAAATGAACAAAACGGGATTTCCTCCCGGGACGTTCGGGGACGTCTACAGGTAGCAGTGAAGACCAAAATGATAATGAAGCAGATAAACCTAGACATAGCAAGAGGGCTAGGATCTCTAAATCATTGGTCTAGATTTTCTGACATACCTGTTAGAAAATGGGCCTCAAAACTTCAACGAAGCAATGTCAAGTCCTGAAGCTTCGTTGTGAAGTGAGGCTGTGAGAGTGAAATTGAATCAATACTGCAAAATCATACTTTAGAGCTGGTGGATCTTCCACCAAGGTGTAAACCTCTTGGATATAAGTGGATATTCAAGAGAAAAACGAAAGCAGATGGTTCAATAGATAAATACAAGGCTAGACTTATTGTTAAGGGATATAGGTAGAAAAAAGACCTTAATTATTTTGACACCTATTCACCAGTGACAAGAATAACATCTATTCGCATGTTGATTGCGATTGCAGCTTTGTATAATATGGAAATACATCAAATGGATGTTAAAATAGCTTTTTTGAATGGCGAGTTAGATCAAGAAATCTATATGGAACAACCGGAAGGGTTTCAAGTTCCCGACCAAAAGAAAAAGGTTTGTAAACTTATCAAATCCCTTTATGGATTAAAACAAGCTCCAAAACAATGGTATGAAAAATTTGATCACGCTATGCTATCGAATGGTTTTAAGATAAACGAATATAACAAATGCGTTTATGTTAAAAACACAGACAAAAGTTATGTCATAGTTTGTCTTTATGTGGATGACATGCTCATTATTGGAAGTAATAATGACATGATTTCTACAAAGAAGCTGTTGAACAAAAAGTTTGACATAAAAGATTTGGGAGTAGCAAATGTAATTCTAAGAATAAAAATTACTAGAACATCTGAAGGATATGCTTTATCTCAGTCTCACTATGTTGAGAAGATTTTGGAGAAATACGGAAAGCATGATGACCATCCTGCTAAAACACTTGTTGACATTAGTCTTCATTTGTCAAAAAATATAGGTGCAGGCATATCACAATTAGAGTACTCTCGGATAATCGGAAGTTTGATGTACTTAATGAATTGCACTAGGCCAGATATAGTCTATGCTGTAAGCAAATTGAGTAGGTACACAAGTAATTCAGGGTCCGATCATTGGAAAGCAATAATTAGCGTACTTAGGTATCTAAGACATACCCAGAATTATGAACTTCATTATACCAAATATCCAGCAATACTCGAGGGGTACAGTGATGCAAATTGGATATCGGATGCTAAAGACTCAAAATCCACTAGTGAATATGTCTTTACCCTGGGAGGTGCTGTAGTCTCTTGGAAATCCTTCAAGCAAACATGCATAGCAAGGTCAACAATGGAATCTGAGTTTATCGCATGAGATAAACAGGAGAAGAAACAGAATGGCTTCGTAATTTCTTAGAAGAAATCCAATGTGGCTTAAACCTATGCTAGGTATATACATACACTGTGATAGTGAAGCAATAATAGGACGGACACAGAATCATATGTATAACGATAAGTCTCAACACATTCGTTGAAGACATAAAACCATTAGGCATTTGCTCTCATATGGAATAATTTCCATAGAATATGTAAAGTCAAAGGAGAATATTGCGGATCCATTGACTAAACGGCTAGCTAGAGAGAAAGTGTACTATTTATCGAGGAGAATGGGATTAAAGCCTATTACTTAAAAGTTGCCATAATGGCAACCCAACTTAGTTGACTGGAGATCCCAAGATCTAGGTTCAAAGGGACAACCGAATTATGGATGACTTCACGTATCACTAAGGAGGTTTACTCCTACCCATTTCTATGATAAGAAAAGTGATACCCGCAACGTTATTAGGATAAGCTTTGCTTTTAATGATTCTTATAGCTTGGATATCCAAGTGGAATACAGCAAGATACTCTTAATAAGAAATCACTTATATGAGTATGAACTAGGCTGGTTCTGTGAGAATTGAGAAGGCTAAATGTGATAACCCTGTCCGGTGTTATGTTAATTAATTTTAATTATGATTGTGGTTATCTTAATTATGATTGTGGTTATGTGCTTAATATGATTTTGAGTGCTACTTATATGATTATGTGTGTGTTTGAATTCCTATCTGCTCATCGTAGGAAAAATTGTTTGATTTTCTACTATAGAATTTAAATTGAAGGTCGTAGAGGCATCAGAAAGTGAAATTGACTGTATTTTTGTGCTTAGCATGATTTTTAGAATTTGCAGTGAAATTTAATTAAAAATTGATTCAGATCAAAATAATTAGATTCAATATGATTGAATTAGAGCACCATTGATTAGTTCTAATTAAGTGTGATTAGGGAAGGCCTATACAAATGAGCTAAGTATACTTAAGCTCATATTTTTGAGCTCAAATTAGATTCTACACTCTAGAGAGAAAGGATGAATCGAATTTAGAGAGAGAAATGAGCCATTCTTGAAGATTTTGTAAGAGATCTCAAGTTTTGGAAGGCTAGGCTCTAGAACTAGCTAAAATTGTGAGGGTTGAAGCTTTTAGGTGAGTAATTGAACTCAAATTCATGATTTTAAGTTCATAACTAAGTGAATTCCAAGTATATGTGAAGTTTAATGCATAAATTAAGCTAAGCTTGGTGAATTTGAGATCATAGGATGCATGTATGTGAGAATCGGCCATGATTTTACATATTTGAATGTAAAGCATGTTGGTTATGTTTCATTGAGGATTGTTTAATACATGCATGTAAGAAATTTCATGTATTGAGGCTTAGTTTCAAGCCTTGAAGCTTGTTTATGCAAGACACAAAACATGGATTGTGTATATATGTAGAGTTCATGTTTTAAAACCATTGGATCCATGGAATTTTGAATTATGGTTGAAAGTTCCCTTCAAAATTATGTTTTTAGGTCTATTCTTGCATGTTTGGATGAGTTATACACGAATTGGTCATTTGAAGATGTGTTTTGAGCTTCAAAAAGAATTCTAGAAAACCCAAAACTCGATCTGTCCACTCGAGCGAGAAAGCATTGCTCGAGCGTGAAAATGTAGCTCCTAGAAGTTTTGCAAAGATTGCACGTTGGCTTGAGCAGCCGAATCTGCACTCGAGCGTACCCTGCTTTGCATGACTCCTCGCTCGAGCATCAAAAGTCTTGCTCGAGCGTAAATTGCAAGCAACCAGTACTTTTGCAGGCAAAAGGGGTCCACTCAGGCAACCAAACCTGTGCTCGAGCGAAGAGCCCTATTTCAGAAATTTGAAAAGTTGCTTTATGTTCTGTTTTCCGTTCTCTTTCACTTCTAAGCACTCTTAAACATTATAAATGAGTTAAAGGGTTAAGAAAGAAGCCTAAGAGAAATAAATAATTTGGGAACGAATTGAATCGCTTATGACCCGATATGTTATAAATTGTGTAGGGCCAAGCACAAGGGCAAATCCACCGGCAGAACACTGTGAGTAATATCTTAATAAGAATGTATTGAAGTATGCTACTTCCAAATGCTCACTTATGTATGAGTTCTACAAAGTTATTAAATTGAATTGGATATTCGTTATACAAATGATTGGGCCAAAGGACGTTTGTTAGAAATGATTAGGCCAAAGGCCGTTTGACATGAATAATTACGCCAAAGGCCGTTTGACATGAATGATTGGGCCAAAGGCCGTTTGCTAGAAATGATTGAGCCAAAAGCCGTTTGACATGAATAATTTGGCCAAAGATTGTTTGACATGAATGATTGGGCCAAAGGCAGTTTGACACGAGCGAATTGGACCTAAGGCCATTTGATGAGAATGAATTGGGGCTAAGGCTGTTTGATACGTTGGGGCCTAAGGCCGTTTGATGTATTAGATAGAAATATGAATGGGCTTAAGGCCGTTTGATATGTTTGTTAACAAATTTTCATTCATGTAACTTCCTTTTTTGATATTATTCACTAGGCTTTCACTCATTCTCACTCATGTATATGTAAGTGAGCAAAGAGACGTCCAAACTGATGCAGATTGAATTTAGAAAATAAGTATTTTTATTTTATTATTTTAAAATTAATATTGTTATGGAATTATTTAGTTATTTAGTTTCCTTATTTCCGTATTGCATTATGGTAGTTGCCAATTATGGTTATTTTCTAATTAAGTTAGGTCTATATTTTGGTAGTTGCTAATTTTGGTTGTTTCCTAGTTAAGTTAGGTCTATATTTTGCTTATAAATAATGGGTGTAAGCCTTAGGGCTCTTCAGTTTTAAGAATTAATATATTTCGAGTTTTAAACTCTTTACACGTTTCACGCTACATCACAAACCCAGCCTCGATAAAGACTATGAGAGGAAGTCAAGTTTTTGAGGAGTCAGCCTGAATGTCTCACGCACGAGACTTTGTTTTTGTCCCTTTTGTTCTTTTGTTACTCTTTTGCTATTTTGGTGGACACGTTCGATCACCTATGTATATGAGTTTTTGTTGGGCTGACCGCATAGCTGAAAGTTCCTGGATGTATATAAGATGTTACCTCTATTTATGTGTGAGTTATTATGAAATACCTTTGGAATGATTATGCTATACCATGTAAGCACAACTCATTAGATAGAGTTTTTAAATCTGCTTCCGTTTTGGCCCCTTTAATATTTCTAAAATTGTTTAAGGCTGTAGATAATCTCATGATTATTGGTCAGTTATGACCTTAATCCATAGGGGCGAGTTTGGGTCATGACACTTAATTCTCAGTACCAGGCGTTGTTCATGGCCAAAATGAACACAACCGTAAGAACCAAACTGTGTCTGTGGGTACACTATGTGTAGTCTATTGTCTTGGTTTACACAAACAGCTGAACAGTTTAAGGCATCGCGTCCACTGGTTAGCCAGTAAGTCCTATAGGCTTTTACTAGAGGAGGTTCAAAGCCAAAAGCTACTTATATCGATGTGGTGTATCTTCTTAATGTACTATTTCTTTGTCTACATCTTGTTGCATGTCCGTTATCGTGAATTTCATTCATGTAGGGGATTATTAAAAAATGACTATGAAAAGTTTTGAAAAATCCTTATTTTTTGCTAACTTTGAACATTAATTAAGGTGGAACCCAAGCATTATTTTTAACGTTTTTCATTGGGTTCATGTTTAATGTCGCGTAGTGAATAAAACCGTGTATTTGGTTACTCAAAACCATTTTCAGATGAATGAGAATTCAACGCACATTTTCGGGTTCATGGAAATGGATTTAGGTGGGTTTCTTACACATTTGTAAAATGTGCTTGTCCCACGTTGGAAAAGCTTATAGATTTGAGTAGTTTTATATACCTTAGTTTGGGATACTTAAGATGGGCCCCAAGGGGTATCCAAGTTTGTGGGAGGGTGAGATTATGGGTGAAGTGGACTAGACCCATTCGACCCAAAACAAAAATCGTGCACACAGCCGCTGCCTTTCGTCCGGTCGGTCGGACAGGCTGGCCTGGGCGTGGGTGCATGGTGTGAGGTTGGGTTAGGCTTGTCTGGTCCAATACTTATCCTTTTGGGCCAAAAACATTTCTGTTTTATTTATTTTATTTTGAATTTCGGTTTCAAAATTTAAATTAAATCTGTCCAGATTGTTTTTTCTCACCCAAATAGAGCCCTCCATTCAAACAGGTTTTCTACCTGTTGAAATTCAAAATTGAACCTGTTCAATCTGTACGAACAAATTTATATATGTTCGAATGGATTTATATCTGTTTGGTACCTATTCGAACAGCTACCTTTCTGCCTATATAAAGGTTGCTTCCAGCAATTCATTTGATCAGATTTTTCCATCATAATTTTGTCATTCTTTTTCTGGTCTTCTCTGTGTTACTGCATTTATTTTTTTATGAAGAAAAAGAGAGAGTTACAATAGAGTTTTGGTTCACCAGACTTGATTTTATAGTGCTGTAAAATCAAGTGTTAGTCGTTGCATCCTTGTAACAAACCCCGACTCGTGATTAACATTAATCCCTGATTAATTATGCCTAACAGTAATTAAGGAGGAATTCTGAATTAATTTGCGTGTGTGTGTTGCATTATCTGTGTTTATATCTATTTTGCGTAAGAAGATCTGTTCGTGTCTTAGTTTCAATTTGCGAATTAAAGGCCTTATCAGCATTCCATACAAAAATTGATCTGAATTATGTGTTAATTAGAATTTATGGGATTTTATGGTAGGTTTAATTGAAATTCGTTTCGGAACAATTAAATATGATTGATTTAATCCCACTTAATTGCCTATGACTTAAACTAATTAGGCACCATTTCTTTTATGAGTCCATTCACCTATTCTCATCCACTTACATACACCTTTGAGCTTATTCTACAAAAACGTGAGAGGAAGAGAGAGGGAAGGAAAATTGAAATCAAAAGCAAGAGGAAAGGAGAATTGCTAGGGAATTCAAGGAGATTGAATAGGAACCTTAGATAATTCACCAATTAGAGCTTCATTGAGAGGTTGAGGTATGAATTCAACACCTAGATTATGTAATTGTGATGTTAAAACATGGATTCATGAGGATTAAGTTGAGTAATTTAGGATGAACAAAAAAAAAAGAAAAAAAAAAAGAATGAGAGAACATAGATCATATCATGCATGCATGCATGTTTCATAGCATTTTGAAGTTGATTTTCAAGAATTCCCTTATGCATGTCTTGTATTCACTTTAATTTTGGGAAAACAATGAGTTTTATGTTGTTTGGTAACACTTGACCATGTTTTGAGAAGCTTTGGTTCAAAGAATTGCATGCATGTCATGTTCTTGGGTTATTCTTGAGATTTAAGTTGAATTTTGTACAATTGGCATGTCATTGGGCCATGACTTCTTGAAATGATCCTTTAAATATGTTGTTCTATCAGTTTCTAAGTGTTTTCTCTAGTTTTGGCTCAAAAAATGAAGTTTGATACTTTAATATTTGAGTTTGAGCTTGAAGATCCAATCTGAAAATTCCAGAAATTTGATCCACGCTCTAGCGGGGGACTCCATGCTCGAGCGGGCACTCTGAGTACGTACACTTCCACTCGAACATAAAATGCATGTACCCAGAAGTTCATATGTTTTGCAATCCGCTCGAGCGAGGGACTTTACGTTCGAGCGAAAGACTGAGTCTCACGCTCGGGCGTAGGTCGAGCATCCGTCGAGCGTGAAATTCATGCATCCAGTACTTTTGTTAAAATTTGCATTCCGCTTGAGCGAGGGAATTCACACTCGAGCTGTCACGACCCAAACCCGCCCTTATGGGTTTAGTACCGTAACCGGCCAGTAATCCGTGATTACTGAAGGCCTGCTTAACAGTAATAACAATAATATAGAGTACAGGGGTTGGCGGAAGCCAAAACAGTGATAAAAGATGTCCAATGAGCTGTGACTGTCTGTATGCAAAAAGACTTTTCAACATATTCACATTGGATACCAAAACAGTATTTACATACATATACATACAAATACAATCATCCAGGACAGGGACGTAATCCCTATTAGTACAGTACAGTACAGGTACAGTTGGTCTATACAGAAATAGAGACAGAAAGGATAAATCTAAAACACCCAAAAAAGCCCTAGCTTGAAGGATTTGGAACCTCTCAGTGAGGCACAGTGGTTGGCTTAATAAAAATGGAGCTAACCCGACGCTCCTAACTCCGCTCCGGTGCCTGAACACCTACATATAAATATAAACAATGAGCTAAAGCCTAGTGAATAATATATGCGTAAAGAGGTTAAGAATGAATGTCCTTTCAGTATTTAAAACAGTCAGTTATAACAGTATATCAGCCATTCAGTCATAACCGTCATATGTGGTACATTCCATAGCAAAACAGTACAGTAGGTCTTAACAAACCGAACAGTCAGTTGATGGCCATCATATCAGTAAACAGTAGTAGTTTCAAACATGGGAACCGACAGAGATCTCTGTAACAATAGCAGTAACAGTACAGTAACGGTAAATTGCTAAAGATGCCACGAATACAGTTCGCAAATAGGACAAACATTCATTCAGTAAGAAATATCATTTCAGGAAGCAGTATAGTTGGTCATTAAGAAAATATTCATGATTGAAAATATATTTACAACATTGTTACTCACAGAGTTCTGGGCTACAGATAGGCTTGTGAGCGTCCTCGAATGCTAACCTAACACAGTTACAGGATGAACACACACTAAGTTGCATGTTTGGGAAACAATAACTTAGTCTCTAACTCGACTCGGTGTGGTTCTATAGCATTATCCTCATTAAGATGCCTTAAACTAGGCCTAGGAATGCCTAGGATGGAATGAGGATGCAAAGATGCACTTTAAAACAATTTTCAAAATTTTCAAAAAACAGGGGTCTCGCTCGAGCGTGGCTTTCTACACTTGAGCGAACATGCTGATAAAGGAGCTCCGCTCGAGCGTGACTTCCTTCGCTCGAGCGGACTGTAAACTACAGTAAAAGTACTGGATGCACAAAAATCACGCTTGATGGGCGCTCGATCCACGCTCAAGCGTGAGACTCAGGTCCTCGCTCGAGCGTGAACTCTCTCGCTCGAGCGGACTGTAAACACATGTAAAGTACTGGATACATGTATTTCACGCTCAAGCGTTACTTTCTCCGCCTGAGCGGGATGCATGTATTCAGAGTGTACGCTCGAGCGTAAAGTCCTATGCTCGAGCGTGGGTCCAAAATCTGAAATTTCCAAATTGAACCTTCAAGCTCAAATTCAACATTTAAAGCATCAAATTCGATCATTTTGGGCTAATTTTCTGGAAAACACTTTAAAACTCATAATATGACATGTTTCAAAGATCAATTTGCAAAATCAAAGCCCAAAGGTAGTTCAATTGAACACCAATTCAAATGTAAGTATGAAGAACAATGCAAAATCATACATGCATGAGTTCCCATGAACTCTAATGCTTCAAAACATAACCAAAAGCAAGATTAAGCTCAAAAAATCATGGTGAAATCATGGACTATAACCAAAAATGTCGACATACATGTGGAAATTCATGAAGAATAACTCCAAAATCCAAGAATATGTGCATGCATGCATGAATTAAGCCCCAATTCAACTCTTACAAATTAATTCTTGACTTAGATCACCAAATTACCATGGACCATGCAAGTAACAACTTAAATTCATAAATGAGAGGATGAAATCTCTACCTTAGGTCTTGTATTCAAGATATGCAAGCTCAATTATACAATCTCTCTTCAATTTCTCCTAAGTTCCAAGCCAAACTTTGTTGAATCAATTCTTTCCTTCCAATTCTCTCTCTCTTACACGTTTGGTCTCAAAGATGGAATGGATGGCATATCAAACATAAAGGAAGTAGAAAAGAATAGTCTTGAATCAAGCCACTAGGTGGCGTTTGTGTAAATATTGCAACTAATGTAATTTAACTTTATTTAATAATTCCAAATCAAATTTCAATTAAATTTAGCATAAAATCACATAAATTCTAATTAACACATAACACTAATCAGTTTCGGATTCGGCCGTTGATATGGCCTTCAATTTACAGTTTAAAACATAAAACATGAACAAATCATTTAGTAGTCAAACAGATAGATTTGCATTTAAACTAATACACTCAATCAATCAGTTTAGAATTTCAGTGTAATCAGTTACTTATCATATTCAGTCACCGTTTAGCAGTAATCAGTGGTGAGGGTTGTCATACAAGCGAACCTTCACTTCTTCCATGTCCGCTCAAACGAGGAAAGCCATGCTCAAGCGTAGACCCTGCTTTTAGCAAGATTGGGAAAATGTTTTCAGGAGCATTTTTGCATCCTCATTCCATCCTAGGAATTCCTGGGCCATGATTAAGACTCCATAATGAGGTTAAAGGCTAGAAACACACTAAGAACAGATAAAGTGAGTTATGTACGTTTTGGGCATGTGTTTCAAGTGTGCGTTTGTTATATGTTTTTGTAAGTCACGTGCCATAAACCGTTGATTAGTCTACTCTGTCTGTCTGCACCTGAAGCCAACTGTGAGTAATAACTTAGTAAAGCTATGTTCAATTTTATTTATTTTCCATACGATGAAATAAGATATGTTTTCTGAAATGTTCTGTTCTGTACAATGAATGACTGTCCAATTTCTGACATATATTTGTGGCATCCTTAGTATCATGTGATACGTGTTAGCTGTTACTCGGTATCGGAGGCTCCATTATGGAGCTCAGCATGTTTATCCTCTGTTACCCGAATCCGGAGGTTCCTTTATGGAACTGGTTATTCATAATCACCACATGTTCTGCATTTGCTCTGTATCTGCTCTGTTAGTGCTAATGGATGTACCACGTATGATTAAGCACGACTTATGATTTCTGTATATGATCTGAACATGATTATGAACTTGAATTTGATTTATGATTTTTGAATCTGTATGGACTTCATTCATTAAAACCCTTTACTCCGTTATTATTCACTGGGCTTCCGCTCACTGTTTATATTATGTATGTAGGTGAGCCGATACATGATCAGGGCTAGAGTTGACGGCCCACGTTTTAGTTTTGTCGGCCAACTCTTGCGCCTCCCGAGGAGGTTCCTGATGAAGTTCGATTTTGTAGCTGTTTTTGTAATCTGTATTAGACTATGTTTGTTTGTTAAGATATGGGCGAAATTTTTGTCGTGAACGCCTAAGTGTGTTGTGTATATATTATGTGTGTTGACTTCGCTTGCATTTTATAAAAGTTTCAAGCTTTACTGTCCCATGTATGTTATCACAGCTCGTTGAACCTTATCTATTTTGTATATTTGCTTTCGCAGCCCTTATCTATATGTTAATCTGTCATGAGGCCTTTGGTAATCCAAGGATTACTGGTCAGTTACGATACTAAACCTATAGAGGCGGGTTTGGGTCGTGACAATCTTAGGAAGTAGACGCCGGTTAAACCTCGAAGCACCGGAGTGAGGGCGAAACCTACTTTAAGGAGATTGTGTCCAACACAAGTGTTAATATTATTTTATGTAAGCTTTTAATTCAGGAAATAATTTATGTAATTATTTTTCTGAATTATTTATTTTATTGTTTATTTAATTTATACATTTAATTTACACACACACACCACTGTGGGTATAACAAATCTATGGTCAAAAGCCAAGCTGCGGAAAATGGTGAGCTTTCGGATAGTGAAAAAGACCATGACATGCTCCCGAAGGTGATGGAATTCTCCTAGCAGAATGGAGACGGTAGAGAAGATAAGCTGAGAGTCAACATTCCTGTCAAACAATGCGAGCAGCTCGTAAAAGAACTTTTTCCAATGGATAATAATGTTTCGTGTGATGAGGAAGTTCGAAGTGGTGCTGCAAAATGTGATAATTTGAATGGAAACCTAAAAAATACTGAAAGCAAAGAAAAAGAAAAAGAACATTCGGTGGACGTTGAATTTAAGATGTGAAAGAGCTGTAAGATTGGAGAGAGAGATCCAGAGCAGGAATCCTTTGAAGAGGGAGTGGATGCAAAGGTGGAAACAGGTGTAAGCTATGACCAGATAAATGGTTTACCCTCATCAGCAAAAAATCTTGATAATGGCACAAGCTCACCGTCGAAGCAATAGCAACATTAAAAGAAGAAGAAGCCTTTGCTGCGCAAGTTTGGTAGCCTACTCAAGAAGAAGAGTACTAGCAACCACAAATAATGGACTGTTTGTGGCTGGCAAGTACAATTGGATTCTATCTAGCGCGTGATTGTGTTTACTTTAATGTTTTTTTGGCTTCTGATTGTCAGACTATATAGGGAAAAGAAAGATATAAAAGGGCCTGTATCATCTGTAGTTTTTTTTAAAAGAATTTCTGTTAGAAATGCGGCGCCCATGTGGCATGACCCTTAGAACCTTTTGAACCTGAATCTTTTGAACCTTATCCATGTAAGTTTGAATTTGAATTCAAAACTTATTTGGATAACCATTCAGGATATCTATATCTATCATATCAATAGATATGGATAGATGGATAGATAGATATTGGTTATATATCAGATTATACAATTAATCTAAAGATATACGTATATCAGATATACGTTATGTGGTTTTTACCCACACCATTTCCCATAACAACGGGCATTCGTGCGTGACACATAGAACATACATACATACCTAAAACAACGATCAAGTTATTTTGCACTATGACTTGTGTGGGTGATACTCATTTTGTAGTATCACTCCACTGCTGGGTTCGTTGTTCAGATTTTGGAGCACGTGATTTACCACGAGGTTCTTCACTACAAGATATGATCCGAATTATTTTTTCCGTTGCTTAATATTATAATGCTTTTTTATTTACATTGGTATCAGAGCCTATATGGGTTTTTTCGTGTTATTTTTATGCATTAAAATATGTGTATTTTTTTATATAAATATATACACATTATATGCATGAAATTAATGGAGGAGGAAGATGAAGTGCACGGTTTTTGTAGCTTCAACTCTCATTGATTGAGAATGTGATACATTTCATTTTTAGTTCATTTAAATATTATTTTTAATGCCATAAATGTTTTTGTTGTGAAAAATGGAGTCTGACAGTACAAAAATGAACCAGAAAACACCCTGGAAGGCGGAGCGTGGCCTCACGCGCCACTGACGGCGTAGGAGGCTTCCACGCGCCTCTATCGCACTCTCACGCGCTATCACGCGCCTCCGTGCACCCCTCACGCGCTCTCACGCACCTCACGCGTGCTGATCAGCAACGTTGTCTACGCGCACGCCCTCCGCGCCACACACGCGCGCGCGCGCTGAGCCGCGCGCTGAGCAGCGTCAAGCCACTCACTCAGCCGTAAAGCCGAGCCGCATGCGTTGAGCCACGCCTTTTTCTCTGTCGGCTTGGCTGCTGAAGATTAGGTCTGTTTGTTTTGGTTTTTAAATTCTGAATCGCGTTAAATGTTATATTAATTCGTATAGCTTTGTTTTAAGCGTGGTTAGTACCGTTAGACTCGGAATTATATTTTTTATCTTTTGCAAATATTTTGAAAATTTTATGAAAATAAAAGTATTTTTCTGTGATTATAATTCATTATTATGTTTTTAAATGCTTCTAGTATTGCCATAAATTATTTTCTGGGTTGAATTTATTATTGTAGACTTCTGAAATGTTTTTATTATTTACTGGAATAATTTTTTCAGTTTATCAGATTCTGAAATTTTTTATTTCTAATTTAATGTGTGTTTATTAGTTATTTAGAAATTCCAGAAAATTTCAAAAAAAATTCCAGAAAATTTTAGAAGTGATACAATTTCTTCTATTATGGCATAATTTGAATATTAAATACAGCATATTATTTTTTTGTTTGTAATATGTTGTGATTAGAATAGCATGATTAATTATTTTTTATTTTAATTCTATTATTAAATGTAACATAGCATGTTGTAGACGTCCCGAACGCCCCGGGAGGATAGTCCCCCGTTCTGTTTCATTGGGTCACTACAGTTCAGGACTCAATGTCACGGTCCTGTTCTTAATCTCGCAGCAGTGCAAATGCAAGACCGATGAAACATCAAAGAGTCCAAATTCAGCAAATCGTTTTTTGAAAACAGATTTTTTGAAAGAAGTGCCAAACATGGACTGTTTTGCCAGATACAGAGTCGCCACCTAAATGTTTTATTTTGGAGAATTTAGGAAACCCTGACTCGTTTGCCTAAGGCCACACGTGTCCGTCTCACAAAGTTGTTTCGGCTCGGGAACTGGAGTACGATTGGGAAGGTCACTTCGTGAGCACCCCGCTCGCCCGATCAAAAGATCGGCCTCTACTAACCATGATATCAAGTTTGAAAACAGTTGTGTGTCTTTTTCTGGTTATTAGCCTAGATTTACTATGTGATGCGCACAGCATTAAGTATAGACTGGATCGCCTGAATTGAACAAAACATTTCATGTTTGTTTAATTTGAAAATAGTTTGATGGTGCTAACTCGCAAGTAGGCTAAGACGTGGATTTGCACCCTCGGTGGGCTTAGAAAACATGATTTTGCTACTATCTAGTGGGCTTAAAACACATTTTGATGAATTGTTCCAATTCAAAAAACCAACCTTCACCCACAGGCATTCAGGCAGTTATATCACATAAGCAATTAGCCTCATGGTAAGCATGCTAATCATGGTAGTCACTTACACGCATGCAAGGATGCTAAAGCATAAAACTTACCGAATACTCCAACAAAACAGAACTAATTAGAAATCCATGATGATCTTAATTATACAGAATGCCTAATGCAAACACATGCAAAAGTGCAACTATAGCAGGCTCGGCTATCTAGACATGGCATAAGAAATGCTACAGCTAACATGTATTCAACTTAGAATTGAAAATTCAATGCAGTTAGTATGATGCGCCCAAACCCGGTGCATGCAAAACAGATGAATGAATGCAAAACTGCTATCATACTGTATGCTAATTGAAAACATGCCCTAATCTAACCATCATAAGCGGGTAAATAAAGGGAGAAAGACGTGGGGTTGGAAGACATACATCAACACACCGCGCACACTTTATTACAACATTGCCCTCGCGCAGAGGGTCCGAATAATTAATTACAGTCCCGAATAAATAATTACAGTCAAATAAATACAGAATTCTAATTGATTAACAAATTAAACTAAGGAAAGCTGTAAACTATCATGGCAAGCTAAGGACTGCCTTGACTCTCGTCCGGATGATGAATGATGCATGTTCGGGTTGCCTTTGCACGGGAAATCACTGGTGATGCCCCAATTAGCCTCTGTTTTGCAATAATTTTTTGGAAAGCGCGCCAAGCCCCCGGAAGACTGTTGATTCTTGATTTGCTGCCAACAGAGAGCAGAAAGGGGAGGCAATGTATTTTCACAAATGTATGCATGTTTCGATCCTCATGCCACCAATCACGCATCTGAGGAGTCGATTGCACGACTCAATATAAATGAATGCAATATAAACACAACAAAACCTAAACTCCATCATGGATAATTCGGAGTGTCGGTAACTGGGAATTGAGACACGTTCCGTCACTCGAAGTACGAAACGTCCCTCGTTTCCCGTGCTCGGGCTAACTCCTATCCAAGCAAATGCAATATGCATGATATGCATGAATGCAACTAATATACAACCTAGCATGCACAATGCTATGAGATGCATACACATGCATGATGTAACAAGGCATACGCAATGCTACTAACATACAATCTAGCATACGCAATGCTATAAAATGAAATGGCATACTCAATGCACAATGGACTTACACCAACATGAGTGCGACCTCTAGCCACGACTCACATTAGACAATCCTAACATACACATGAGACACTCGAAATAAATGCACGCATGCACGCAAACCGAGGACCAAACCTAAGGCACGAATGCCACTCTACCAAAGCATGGTAAGGCATGGAACATGATATGCAAACAAGCAAATTTCAGCATTGAAATATGATACAAAACGGCCCCGAATCATGGCAATATGGCACCCGATGCATGAGACGAACCCCGAAACTCAAAACTAGGCATGCGCAATGACCTATAGCTATACAAAACATGCACTATTTGATCATGAAGCATGAAGACAGATTCAAGGAAGTCCCAAAAATGCATGTTTACAGTTTTAATCAAGGCCAAAAAGTGAACACAAATAGGGCTAAGTTAGCATGCAAAAATGGCCCCGAAAGAGAGATAAAGAAGCAAGTAGCATCTTCTGGCTCCAAACAATGAAGAGCCCTTCAGTAAAGTTGAAGAGGGGCTCAAAACAAGGTATTTTACAGTTTATGGCAGAGTCCAAAACAGTGCACAAGTAAGCTTAAAATACTATGCAAAATAAGGCCTAAAAAGAGGTTTAAACACAAAGTGTAAAAAGAGAGCCTCACACAGTAAAAGACCCTTGATCAAACATGAAGAGGGGGTCAAAATAAGGCTATTTTCAGTTCATACCAGAGCCCAAAAATATAAGCACAAGGGGCAACAAAACATGCAAAAATAGGGCCAAAAGAGGGATAAAGAGGCAAGTGACAAAAGGAAGACTCCAACAGTGAAGAGCCCTTCAACAATGTTGAAGAAAGGCTCAAAATAATCCACTTTTCAGTTTGTGACCAAGCTCAAAACAGTTTAAAAATGAGCCTAAAATACTATGCAAGAAAAAGGCATATAAGAGAGGTAAAGAAGCAAGTGTAAAAAGGAAGCCTCAAACAGGGAGAGGCCCTTAAACAAACATGAAAATGAGCTAAAAATAATGCTATTCTCAGTTAGGGTCGGAGCCCAAATATGCAAGCAAGAGGAGCTAATATATTGAGCAAAAATAGGGCCAAAGAGAGGGATAGAGGACTCACCCTTGTAGCCTATGTCTTCAACAACTCTTGGACCAAGTTTGGTGGCTCTCAACCTCTGAAAAACAACCTCAAATGGCTGGAATGGATGGCGGTGGTGTGGTGCTAGGTGGTGGTGTAGAAATGGTGTAGGGTTTGGGAGATTTTGAGGGTTGGAGTGTAGAGAGAGAGAGAGGCAATGCAAGAGCCTTAAGACCAATTTTGTAACCCTCTGAAATGTAGCTGGAGGTGCTGTTATATAGGCAAAAGAGGGGGGAAAAGAGGGAAAAAAATGGGCGGGAAAGGAATTCAAGTTTCCCCCCAAAAGTGCAGCCCCCCGGATACACAATCTGGGGGGGAACAGAATACATGTTTGTGATGTACCAGGAGAGAGGAGCATGGCCGGCCGGTTATCTAAGTTGCAGATGGCCAGTCGGCCAAGGGTCAAAAGGGTCAATCAGTTTTAGTGGCCGGCCACCCCAGAAAGAGGGCCTTCCATGTGTGCACAACACAACCATGTGGTCAAAAACTGGAGAAAGTAAACCAGGAAAGAGAAAAGCCCACTTTTTGGAGGGGTTCAAAAGGGGCAAACACAATTACTGGCCGGCCATGTGATATTGGTGGCCTCCCAGGTGTGTACAACACAAATATGTGGTTTAGGGCTGGAAAAAGTGGCCTTAGGGTGGTCAACATTGGCTTTCGAGTGAGAAAAAACGGGCGACGGAGGGCGATAGAGGAATAAAACTGGTTGTCAGAACAATTGCTGGCCTCCCACCCTTCTACGACCTTCCTAATAATGAAACAGAGGTCCCTGCCAAAAATGAACTCAAACCGATGCAAAATGAAGGTTCGGGGGCCGAAACGCGCGGCCCAAGGCCCCGAAAACTGACTGTTAGGCACCAGAAGTGGTGTTCGACCACGAAGTTGGTTTCTCGAGCCACAGTGTCCCTCAAAAGGGAGCAAATAAGATGCATGCCAAAAACCGGAGCAAACGGAGGTGGTTAAGCGGTCCCGAACCGAGGCACACGGCCAACGGCTCCGAAAAACCGGAAACCGGACTCCAAACGGACAAAATGGCCTACGACCACAAAACATAGCCTACGGCCACTGAGAGATGGTCTTTAAGACCTCTCCTTCCCCTCGGAAAGAGAAAACAGAGCCTGGTTCGCAAACCGAGGCAAAGCATGAAAGAGTCCATAAGTCCAGAGGCAAGGCTCGCAGCCGAGACTCTGAAACTTCTGAACGAGCACGATATGCAACATCACCAAGCGCTCAATCGGTGACATCTGAGTCTTAAGGTCGGTCAAAAATGGGGTGTCTACACATGTATTGATTGTGAATCTACATTGTGATGCTATTGTATAGAAGTAGAATATTTTATCATGCTTTTAGACATGCCATAGTCAGTGGGAGGTTATTCGGTTGAGAGAAATCTTTGTAGATTAACTCCCGAAAACCAATATTTTGCGCATAAATTAAATTAAATTTTGGATAATTGTCACCTGTGGTGCAAGAGATGATTACGAGCATAGCGGATTTTCGATCTTACGACTTGTGTAATATTGTCACTATTTAATTTAGATTTTTGTGACAAAATTATATTTTGCTAATCAAATTAATCCCAATGCGAATTTCTCTCTAAATTGACTTAGCTTATGGAAGTTAATTGGTTGACCTAGACTTAGTAAAGATGTTCAAATGTGAACAATGTAATCCCATTCTTTAGATGAGCAAAAGTCTTGGAGACTTTAGGTCAAGTCTTAATTGAGCCAAAGTAAGGAAACATGACTCAAAGTCGCCGTGGTTTTGTTGCCTTGTTTGGCATAATAAAAACTAATGTGTGCGCTATGGTTAGCGGTACGCTACGTAGTTTTGGTTGGTGAGTTTTGGAGTTATGAAATTAGTAAGCCCTCAATAGATCTGTATATGATCTTGACTATTGAGCTGCGCGGATTGACGTTGTAATTTGACTTGTAAATAATGTTACATCATTAGATGAAGTAACATTCAAGAGTCACGTCATCCAAGAAATACGAGCTTAAATAAATTAGCCAGTATGAGCAGTGTTTTGCTCTCTACCCAATTATTGGGAGTGGATGGAGCAAAATTTCATGCACTATAATAGTGTGCGTTGAAATATCACGTGAAGTTAAAAGATTAGCGCTTAGAAGCTGCAAAATCTATTAACACTAAGTGAAAAGATTAGCGCTTAGAACTGCAAAATCTATTAGCATTGCCAACTTGTCTAAGTCTGGACACTTACTGTTTTCACACTTGAGTGTGAGACATGAGAAGGGGCTTCTTTGTATGATTCCTTAGCAAGGCTAACGTTTTTGAATAACGTTTAGCACTAAGCGCAAACGTTGCGGCATAGTGATGAAAAGGTCAAGGCCGACATGGTTGTTATGACTCTAAGAATTTGACGTATCGCTTGTGAGAGCATTGTGTTGAATTAGACTCTTTAGCCTAATTCGCGCTTAAGTTACTTTGGAGCTGTCATAGTTTATAGTTTATTCTCTCATTCTTGTGGATAGTAGAATTAATTTCAAGTAACTATGAAGTGAGAAATAGATATGGCAAGAGGAGTATCGTCATCTTTCAACTAGATACAGTAAAGTGTATGGAGAATAAAATTGACTTGAAGGTGTAGGGGATTAGCACTTACTAATTAAATTTGCGACTTAGGCGCACTTGATATCTCCATGACATCCTTTTATGATCTAGTGAATATGAATTAGTTGTGAGTCATTACCTAGTTGGACCTAAACCTTTAAAACTTGTCTTCGAGAACTCATACATTAAGATGATTGGAATTAGTTTATGACATTGGTCATGAACCAGTGGCTTATTATACTTAATCACATTAATGAAATGATGACACGATGGTTTGAATAGGCCTTCTCGAGCCCACTCGCTTATGACATCCTGCTCTCATGTGAATGTGTAACTTTGTTCGCAATGGGTGCGCACAAGTAAGTAGAAAAGCCATAGAAGGTCATTTGTTTTGGCGCATTTAGTCCACTATGATATTTGTGACTAGATATGTATAAGGGTATGATAGCTAAGCCTCAATCTCGACATATTTATCAATTACGATACGCATCTGAGTCAAAACTATTTGATCTCCCATAAGTCAAAAGTTTTGAAATGTTTTTTTGACATTGCACATATGAAGTTGAGATCAATTAGATAAGAGCTTTTGTACTTTTAGTTTTGACCAAGGTGGCGAGTATCTATTTGAGTTATTTTTAGAAAGCTCTAGGAAGAGAGATAGATGCTTAGAAAATTGATTATTCCTAATACTCAATAACACAATGGTGTAATAGAGATAAGGAATTAAGTATTGTTAATGTTAGGTGGATAATGGCGCAAAATGTTTCCCAATTGGGAATTGCACTAGTTTGTTGCCTATATCCCTAACTAAGTGCCCTCCATATCAGATTTTACACTCCATTTTGAGTAATGGGTTAGCAGAGAGCCATCTATGGGCGATCTGTAACTATTAAACAGCTTATCTTTATTCTACTTCTCATAAGATTGCGAAGTTAAGACCTAGGGTTCTATAGCGCATTATTGTATGCTGTCTTGTAAACACAAAGGGTTGTGTGGCGCATTATTGTATGAGGTCATTCAAACCCTCCGGGTCATGTGTATATAGGTAAGCAGCTTTGTGGTAGTGTAACTAAGTCACATAAAGTTTTATTAATAAAGGTGACGTGAATAGAGTTTTTGGAACTCTATAAGATGGAGAATTCCAAGCATAGCGCTCTATGTAGCCTAGTTGAGAATGGAAAGAAATTTCCAATATCCTAGGGCAGTGGGCAGCGATGTGCCTACTAATGGATTACTCCATTAGAGAAGAATACTCTACATTCTTAGTTGCGTGGTAGCGAATGTGAAAATTTTCACGTCATCATGGGTGATTGAAGGGAAACATTCATGATTGCTCCGCAAGATGATAAAGAGCCTAGGATAATGCCTAAGGCTTAGTCCCCTATTTTTAGAAAGTGGATCAATGTTACGTAGTTTAAGATAAAGTCTTTGAGGATTAACCATTTTTATAATTTGGTTGACTTTCCATTATGACGCAAAAACTGTTATAAAGTTATGCATATTTGGATAGTCATTTGTTGAGGCATAAGGCTCGCTAGATACCGAAAGGTCGCACCATTGAGGAAAGTGTAGACCATGAGAGACTTCCTCGGGGAGTGAGGTTATTTTGACTTAGGCTATGATTGACATAAGTTCGGAACATTGATTTGTGGACATTGTGACCCAACTTTCTCGTTAGAGAATTAGATAAGTAGATCCGTAGGGATTTACCTTCTGCTTTTATGGTGAAAAGTTAGGAACGCAAAAAGGTTGCTAGTTCCAATAAATCTTTTACAGCCTAAAACAATTATCCAAATAGTGGTTCTTAGATTTCGTCAAAGCCATGATAAGCAACGATGATCGATGAAGACCACTGAGGCATGATCAATGTCAAAAGAAGTTTTTCCTTACTTAGTCATTATGAGCCAGGAATTTATAAGGTTGTCGCCACCTAGGGTGGGCAGTCCTCTATTTTAGATATGATGGACATGGGTGATGTAATTTATATGCTCGGATGTATGATCATTAGGGATTGTTTTAGGAAAATTCTCGGTTTGTCTTCGATGACTTACAAAGAGAATATCCTAGAATAATTCTAGATGCAAAATTACAAATTCATTGACTTACCTATCGGTAAAAGCCAGAGCCTTAGCTATTGAGTGAATTCTCAGATTGTCTTTGGGAGAAACAGATGACCTATATTCCTTGATCTTTTTTGTTGTGGGAGCCTAAAGTACGCTATGTGGGCGTATTTAGCATGATAAGTGTTATCTTTGGTAAATGGTCAGCTGAGTTATTTAGACATTGACCATGCCCATTAGATTGTGGATAAAGTGCTTTACTAGTAGTATATTAATTTGCTTCTTGTAAGATTCAATGCGCTAGTTGGGCGCATCTGCGCTAGTTGGGCGCATCCAGAATGAACGCAAATTGGTCACCAAAATATCTTTAGAGAGGTAATTGCGCAAGAGGTAGTGATCTTGAACCACTTCATATGAGGCGCAAATGGTGGATTCTGTTGTATATGCTTATCGCAAGAGGTGTTGATAAGGGTTATGCTTGGAATCTAGAATTGCACAGACTGTGGTTGTGTTTTTTTTAAAAATAGATCACTTATTTGTTATGAGATGATTGGATGTTGACACTATTATGGTTAGTGTCATAAAGATTAGCAAATGATGATGTCAGCAGGCAAGATTAGCTCACTCACACGAGCAATCGCCCTTGGCGCTTGGGAGCGAGCAAAGATGAGACTTGTGGTTTATTTTTATTTGGAGCCAAGAGAGGCTTAAATCATCCACTACGTATGTCGCCTTGGTTATAACCAAGATGAGGTCATGTTAAGGACCAAACATGGATGTTAGTACCCACTTTTTATGTTGTGCCTGTTATGATTAGCCAAATGCGAGATCTCATTTGGCGCTTGGAAGGCGAGCAAATAGAGAATTCGGGTTAGGCGCTAGAAAGCGACTAGACTAATATCTATACGGTGTATCGAGTATGACGTCACTCTTTATGGAAGAGTTACTCCACCGTAGCATGTATTCATACTATATGTGCTTGGCGACCGAGTAATGAGGTGAGAGAATGGGTCCCTGTTTCATCACCGTGTGAGTCTTACGTGTCATTATTGATATGACTTTCATTGATGTACCCTTTTGTTACTTTTGACTATGTCATAAGGTAAGGGGTTGATGTTCTGCTACTTTGGTATGTTGCCTGCGGTCATGTATGATTCGGCCTTAAGGGACATCACTGGGAAAGCGGTCAATCCTAAATTAAATGGCATGAGGGCAAAGGGAAGATCATCTAGTATTACACCACTGTTGTATATTCACTGCCGGCAATTCACATCACTCTATATGAGAAGCGGGTTAAGTGTGAATATATTGCAAGAATTGAGAGGGTCAAACATGCTCTTTTGAGGAATTAGAGATTTTTTTTGGACCGGTGTAATTAGATGGGTCTGGGGTATATGAGACACTATTTCTGTTCTTTTTGGGTTGATGTCTCTATGCTGGCTCATTTTGAGTTTCTAGTATAGAGCTCCCACATACAGGTGTTCTCAGCAGTCACACGGTGCAGTGGCTAGTATGAGATTGTTTATTTTTGGGGGAGATTGAGATAGAGATGTGACAGTGTCATGCCAACTCATGTCCGAGTGGGAGATGTTAGAAATTGGGCGCCCATGTGGCATGACCCTTAGAACCTTTTGAATCTTATCCATGTAAGTTTGAATTTGAATTCAAAACTTATTTGGATAACCATTCAGAATATCTATATCTATCATATCAATAGATATGGATAGATGGATAGATAGATATTGGTTATATATCAGATTATATGGTTAATCTAAAGATATACGTATATCAGATATACGTTATGTGGTTTTTACCCATAACCATTTTTCTCATACTCTCTCTGACTCTCTCCCATAAAACAACGATCAAGTCATTTTGCACTGTGACTTGTGTGGGTGATACTCATTTTATAGTATCACTCCACTGCTGGGTTCGTTGTTCAGATTTTGGAAGCACGTGATTTACCCACGAGGTTCTTCGCTACAAGGTATGATCCGAATTATTTTTATTCGTTGCGTTAATTTATAATGCTTTTTTATTTACAATTTCTTTTATTGTAATTCCCCAATTTGGGAGAGTATCTTGTATTTGATGGAGATGGTTTTTTTTTTTTTTTTTTCCTTTCACTTTTTATTCTTCTTATTTTCTTGGAAAGGAGTTGTAACTTTTGAAATTGTATCTTTTTGTGCTTTGGCCTGTTTTACATAAAGTATTGTTCATTGTTATATTATAACTTCATCTATGGCAAACAACTACTGAAATTAGTGTCTGTAATAAGTAGGTCAGTGTTATGTGTCAACTTGATCTTTGCTTCTTTCATTTTGTTTTTGTTTGAATTAGTCTACCAACACACAAACTGTTGTGGCCACAATATATATGGACAGATAAGATTTTTTAAAAGAATGTTTATGGAAGACGGACAAGATTTTTCAGAACAATGTACATGAACAGATAAGATTTTTCAAAAGCTGATCCACTAATAAACTTGTAAAATCTTGTCAATTCTACTTTTAGTTTTTTGATTGATTTTTGTATTCGTAGTTTTTTTTTTTTTTTCAGTGGCATCAGATAAACCATTCATTCATTTATAATAAAAAAAGAAAAGAAAAAAAAAAAGAGATAAATTTCACTTTACCCTTCATGGTTTGATTCATTTGCAAATAATCCCATTGTTATTTGAAAATAACTACATAATCCCCGTATAATTTGTGAACCAAATGTATAGTCAATTTTTTCATCCAAATTAATGATATGTGAGAGATACGTTCCGTATATTAATTTTAAAGACTGTTAGAATAGTAGAGAGAGAAAAAAAATAATATGTATTGTATTGAATGAATTGTATTGAATGTGCCACGCTTGTTGGTTCAACATCCAGTCTCTACAACTGTTCAGCATGACCCTGTAAACTGTTCCGATATTGATTCCGGTTAACTCCTATATCGGTTCGGGATAACCTCTTTAAACTGTCTCCCGACTTTAGTTCCGGCCTCTAACCTATTTCAAGCGCAACAAAATATCCATTATATGTTTTTTAATTTATAAAAGAATGTCATTCTTTTTTCTTTTTTCCCTCTCTATGATTTCTCTACACCCTCTCCTCTCTCCCACTACCTCCACTCATCCATTTCCCAGCCCTTACATATATTACCTTAATCAGAGAAAGAAAAGTTCTTGCCATTTTTTTTCTCTCCTTTTCTAAATATATATATATATATATATATGCTTGTTAGAGTAAGGCCTCGTTTGGCAAGTGACTTTTTTGGTCAAAAAGTCAAAAAGTCATTAAAAAAATTAAAAAACCAACAACTATACTAAAAAGTCAAAAATTTTATTTTCTCTCTACTTGTCATTTCAAACATATTAGTTTTTTTTACATCATATTTGAGCTAAAAAATCAAAAAATTACTAAAAAAATCTATTCCCAAATGAGACATAAGAATGAAGAGAAGACAAACGAAAGGAAGAAGAAAATAACGGAAAGAGGGAGTAACTAACTTCACATTTTTGTTATTCCGTGAATGCAACTTCAATGAAAACATTTTGGACAAACCTTGGAAAGAGATTCCTGACCGATGTGAAGTATGGATTAGAATTTGTTCTTTTCTTTTCTTTTTTTCTTCACAATTTTTTTTTTCCTGGCCATCTCTTTTTTTTCTTCTTGGCCATCTCTTTTTCTTCTTCTATTCCTCCCTTTCGTTCTTACTAGAGTAGAAATGTACGTAGGCAAAAAAAAAAAATGAAAGACGAAATGGTGGGAATTTTTCCCTCAATTTCTTAAGGTAAATAAGAAAATTTTAACATTTAAAAGTGTCAAAGTCAAAAAAAATATATATATATATATATATGTATAATCATTAAGGAGTCAATGTAGAAGAGTAATTTTTGTGGGGATATATTTTCTGAGTACCAATACGTGGCAAGGTGACGCCGACGTGTCAGCCGAGGTGCCACGTGTCTTGGTCGTTGTGCCGAGGTCGTCTCGGCTAGGCCGAGGTTGCCTCCGTAGATATCGGAATCCAAGATAAGCGGATAAGGGACAAGAGTCATAGAATGAAGAGGGAACTCAACTTGGATATGGACAAGAGTCCTAGATTGGAAGAAGATTTCAGTTTGGATAAAGATAAGACTCTTAGAGAGTTTATCCTAATCCCACTGGCAGTCCCAAATTAGCAGTAATACTAAGTCCATTAGGGCCAGGCTCCTTTTGGGACTAGGATTGTGTTGGCTATAAAAGAGAGGCACCCACATGGGTCTAAGGTATGCTTTTGATACTCAAGCTTGTGAGTTTAGTACTTGATTATCTTTGAGAGATATACTGATTTGATCGTCGGAGTGCCCCCGGGTGGTCGAAACCACCGCGGGATTCTTATATTTCTGTTACAGGTCAGTCAGGTGCCATCTATTCTGTCAGTGCTCTCCAGCTGGTTACTAAGCGGGCAGTGTGGTCGGAAAATCACCCACACAATTTGGCACCGTTTGTGGGAAAGAAAGAAGAATAGATGGCCAATGACGGATAGAAGGATCAGATTAGAGACAATGCTCCTACTAAGAGTGGGAGACCTATCGATTTCGACATTGAAGGGGACGATCGCAACACAGAAATTCGTGACCAGAGTCACGGAGTGAAAGATGCTGGCCAGGAAGGTGACGCATCAAAGACAACAGATCGAAGCGGATACTACAATGAAGATGACCTCCGGGTATGGAAGGATAGATACCTGCGGAGGAACGAAAACCCTTCCAGAAGGGATGCAAAGACAGGGGGCATGAGCGCTCCTGAGGAGATAACATTCAAGTATAGAAGAGCTCAACCTGAGTGAGCAAATCCCGGATCCCAGATCCCAGAAGACATGATCTCGGCCTAGATGAGTAGGTCCGAGAAAACAAGAGCTCAACCTGAGTGAGCAGATCCAAGATTCCATAAGATAAGATCTCGACACCTGAGTCCGAGAAGAGAAGAGCACAATGAGCAGATCTCAGATCCCAGAAGATAAAAAGGAAACACACAAGATCAGACTAAAGTTGGCCAGAATTGAGAAGTATGCTAGGGCCGAGGAGGACATGCCGGGAACAAAGGTGTCGGAACAAGAAAAGAGAAACGGCTCGCCGATGCGAGGCCAAAAATCAAACTCAGGTTGGAGCCAGGTAAGATCAATAGAGAAACCAAGGCCGACAACCTCAGCTTGAATTAAACCTCGGCGACAAGGTCGAAGCTACATGTATGATGAGAACCCAAGTGAATTTTAAGTTCACACTGGGGGGGCAGAGAGAAGAAGAATGCGTTTACCACTTGTTGAAATTTGTAACAATTTACAAGTTGGTTAAACCAATATGATGCTTAACCGAAGTTAAGCCGAGATGATACTTAACCGAAGTTAAGCCGAAATAATGCTTAACCGAAGTTAAGCCCAGATAATGTTTAACCGAAGTTAAGCCGAGATGATGCTTAACCGAAGTTAAGCCCAGATAATATTTAACCGAAGTTAAACCGAGACGATGCTTAACCGAAGTTAAGCCGAGATGATGCTTAGTTGAAATTAAGCTGAGATGGTTCCTTATCTTCACTTGTTGAAATTTGTAGCAATTTACAAGTTAAAATTAAGCTGAGATGGTTCATTACCTTCACTTGTTGAAATTTGTAGCAATTTACAAGTTGAAGTTAAGCTGAAATGGTTCTTTACCTTCACTTGTTGAAATTTGTAGTAATTTACAAATTGAAGTTAAGTTGAGATGGTTCCTTACCTTCACTTGTTGAAATTTGTAGCAATTTACAAGTCGAAGTGAAGCCGAGATTATAGTTTGCACACTTATAGCAATCTACAGAATGATCCAACCAAAGAAGATGCTTAACTTGTTGAAATTTGTAGCAATTTACAAGTCGAAGTGAAGCCGAGATTATAGTTTGCACACTTATAGCAATCTACAGAATGATCCAACCAAAGAAGATGCTTAACTTGTTGAAATTTGTAGCAATTTACAAGTCGAAGTGAAGCCGAGATTATAGTTTGCACACTTATAGCAATCTACAGAATGATCCAACCAAAGAAGATGCTTAACTTGTTGAAATTTGTAGCAATTTACAAGTCGAAGTGAAGCCGAGATTATAGTTTGCACACTTATAGCAATCTACAGAATGATCCAACCAAAGAAGATGCTTAACTTGTTGAAATTTGTAGCAATTTACAAGTCGAAGTGAAGCCGAGATTATAGTTTGCACACTTATAGCAATCTACAGAATGATCCAACCAAAGAAGATGCTTAACTTGTTGAAATTTGTAGCAATTTACAAGTCGAAGTGAAGCCGAGATTATAGTTTGCACACTTATAGCAATCTACAGAATGATCCAACCAAAGAAGATGCTTAACTTGTTGAAATTTGTAGCAATTTACAAGTCGAAGTGAAGCCGAGATTATAGTTTGCACACTTATAGCAATCTACAGAATGATCCAACCAAAGAAGATGCTTAACTTGTTGAAATTTGTAGCAATTTACAAGTCGAAGTGAAGCCGAGATTATAGTTTGCACACTTATAGCAATCTACAGAATGATCCAACCAAAGAAGATGCTTAACTTGTTGAAATTTGTAGCAATTTACAAGTCGAAGTGAAGCCGAGATTATAGTTTGCACACTTATAGCAATCTACAGAATGATCCAACCAAAGAAGATGCTTAACTTGTTGAAATTTGTAGCAATTTACAAGTCGAAGTTAA
>NW_021026908.1:510176-544923 GCF_004153795.1 Camellia sinensis
CCGGGAGGGGGAGGACTTTCCGTTTTGTGGCTTTCCGGAGCCATGGTTGAACGTGAAGAAGAAGCGCGTACCGGGGTTCGAGATTTTCTTTGACCTACAATTATCTGGGGATGATGTTGCCGAAGAGCAGACAGACCCGACAGTCGAGGCTGAGCATAGTGGGGAAATGGAGTCTGAGGACACCGAACTTGAAATGGGGGTATGAAGGATTTGCCTCTCTCCTTGCCGAAGAAATTGAATCTTTGCCCTGCACATCTCTCAACACAGAGCAAACCATCAGTAGTGCCCAAGTCTTAAGGGCGGTCGAAAATGGGGTGTCTACACAAATGTGTAAGACATATAGTCTGGGAGTCGTGTTGAGAAGACATATAGTCCGGGTGATTACATTTCATCAATAGGCCAGGATGGGCCAGATGTGGAATTGCCAACAGGGGGAGAACTGTGTGTGATCCAAGGGGATAGTTTGGGACATGGAACAGATGATTTAAGGGCTGTGGAAGAGGACCTTGCCAATCTCTAGTTTTATAGTGACCAAGATCTAGAGGGCGCAGCAGTCAACTGGTTTGATTATGAGGAATTAGCAGAGGCTACTGGGTGGTTGGATGATCAACCGGATGTGGTGGAAGAGTTCTAACCAGGACAGGGTCCGACAGGGGCACGAATGTCGGTGACAGTTGAGAGAGTCGGAGAACAGAATACATCGCCGGAGAACGCCAGTGTCAAGAATTTTGCTCGGGATTGGAGCATTCTGAATGTAGGAATTATTGAGCAGCCAACTGTGTTGATACGGTCGGAACAGGAAAGATTTGAAGATCCCGCGAGAATCAGAAAGGTAAAGGCCCATGTGGGGACTGAAACTGCTGTGTGCACAGGAACAGAGAATGCTGCGAGCATAGGGATGGAAGGTACCGCAAGTACGAGAACAGTCATACCAGAGCTGGACAGGTGTCTGTCAACTGCTGATGGAATGTGGTGGGAAGATGAGGATTTATGTCTTGCCCACACGGATGAGGATTGGGGGAATAACCAACTAGATGATACCTGGTACATCGGCGAAGTCGATCATATTACTAGGAGCGGGCAGTATTTCAGGCCCCTACATCTAGATCAGCCAGAGCCGTCTGGGAAAGATAAGGAGGCAGAGAAGCAGAAAGAAAAACAACTTGAAGAGGAGGCTGTGCTCAAACAGTTAAAAAAGATACAAGCAGACATCTCCATCTGGGGACTGCTTATGGCATCACGAGTGCACAGACAGGCTGTCTTATCAGCCATGGACAAGGCAATGCTTTCGATAGAAACCACGCCAGAACAACTAGTAGGATTAGTTTTTCCGGGAGGGGCTACCCCGATGCTGACTTTCTCCGACAAGGAACTGCCACCTGAGGGGGCAAACCATAACAAACCGCTCTACATCTCTGTGGAGTGTAAGAATAAATGGATACCGGTGGTTCTTATTGATACCGGATCCGCCATCAACGTCTGTCTGGCAAGGACAGCGTATGCGATCGGCTTGAAAACCGCGGACTTTTTACCAACAGCCCAAGTAATTCGGGCATACGATAACACAAGTAGAGAGGTCATGGGGACGGTGAAAATTCAGACTAAAGTTGGGCCAGGACAGCATGAGATAGATTTCCATGTCTTAGAAGTTCCGGCAACTTTCAACCTGCTTTTGGGGAGGCCGTGGCTGCATCGAGTGAAGGTCGTCTCGTCCACTCTGCATCAGATGGTGAAATACCCCCATGAAAAGGGATTAGCCATTGTTTTCAGAAATTCATCGATCCATCCACCTCCAGAGGTATCTACACCAGTCTTAGAAATTGAGCACGGCATGGAGGACGTGTTTATATCAGGTTTCATCCTTGCTGAGGCTCGGGTTGTACAAATCATCATGGCTGCTAACGCAGGGATATATGTCAGTGCTCAAGCGGTATACCTCATGAACAAACTCCAACACATCCCCGGGATGGGGTTAGGAAGGAGCGGCCGGAAGGGCGTCGCAGCATTGGCCGAAGTGCCACATAACCCTCATACCTTTGGCTTGGGTTATCTGCCCACCAAGGAGGATTGGGTAAGGAAAGGAAAGGAAATGGCTGGAAGAGCCAGAGCGAAACTGATGGGGAAGCCTTTTGAGTTGATGCACCGGCCCATCCAGGGTACCCTAAACGGACGCTTCGTACGGGAGGGGGAAGATTTTCCATTCTGTGGTTTTCCGGAGCCGTGGCTGAACATGGAGAGGAAGCGCGTACCGGGGTTCGAGATTTTCTTTAACCTACAATTATCTGGGGACGATGTCGCCAAAGAGCAGACAGACCCGACAGTCGAGGCTGAGCATAGTGGGGAAATGGAGTCTGAGGACACCGAACTTGAAATGGGGGTAGCACTGGCATGTCTACTTTTAGATCCTTCGATCGAATGGAAGTGCTTGGGAGATGACTTCTCGGTGTCCATGATCGGGAATGAAATGGCTGCGGGCCTACCATCAACCATTTTGGATGCATCCATCGCACCCTCTCTCGTTTGGCAATACGAAGAGGGATTTTTGTCAAATAGCGCCGGGTCAGGTAGTGAGCCGGAATTTGATTCCACCGAGTCTTGTGAGTCGAAATCAGGTTCTAGCTCAACTGAGTCTGAGTTCGGTATTCCTGGGGGTGATAACCCGGATGCCACAGTCCTGTCCAGGTCATCTTTTTCTTTCTCCTTTGAGTCTGTTGTAATAAAAGAATCGGACGGTTTAGAAGTACTTAATGAGAATAATGTGGATGTGGTTTCCAAGTACTTTTCTGTGCCTTTGATATATTGCTTAAATCAGGACTTTCAAAATTTTGACGAAAACGACGAGGGAGAAATTCCTCCGATTTTGCAACGATTAATTGATCAAGAGCAGGAAAGATTTGTTAAATCTTTAGTTGATGAAATCACTACTATGAATATTGGTTCTGAGAAGGACCCACGGCTGGTCCAGATCGGGTCCACGTTGTCTTCGGAGGAACGCGAGCGCTTAGTTGCTTTATTAAAAGATTTCAAAGATGTGTTCGCGTGGTCCTACGAAGACATGCCTGGAATCGATCCTGAGATTGTACAGCACCGGATCCCTTTTGACCCCGAGGCCTGACCTGTCAAACAGAAACTCAGAAGGATTCATCCAGACTGGGCCATCAAGATTAAGGAAGAGGTCACCAAGCAAATCGATGCAGGCTTCCTGCTGGTATCCGAATACCCGACTTGGTTGGCCAACATTGTTCCAGTGCCGAAGAAAGATGGCAGAATCCGAGTATGCGTGGATTTCAGGGATTTGAACAGAGCTAGTCCAAAGGACGACTTCCCCTTGCCACAGATTGATGATTTGGTGGATTTCACGGCAGGACATGCTTTGCTTTTGTTTATGGATGGCTTCTCAGGTTACAATCAGATAATGATGGCACCTGAAGATCGGGAAATGACTGCTTTCACCACCCCGTGGGGGACATACTGCTACAGAGTGACGCCGTTTGGGTTGAAGAATGTTGGAGCTACATATCAACGGGCCGCGACCACAATATTGCATGACATGATCCACAAAGAGGTTGAGGTGTACGTAGACGACATGATTGTCAAGTCCAAAAAAAGAGAGGGCCACTACACCGCCTTGCAAAAGTTCTTTCAAAGGATCAGAGAATTCCGGTTGCGTTTGAATCCTCAGAAGTGTACGTTTGTTGTTACAACAGGGAAAATGCTGGGGTTTCTTATTACACAGAGAGGTATCAAAGTCGACAGTTCCAAAATCAAGGCCATCCTAGAAATGCCACCACTAAGGACTGAAAAGGAGGTGCGAGGCTTTCTGGGTAAAGTGCAATTCATAAGACGGTTTATCTCAAAACTAACCCTGACTTGTGAACCACTTTTTGGTCTCCTAAAGAAAGGAAAGAAATTCCAATGGGACGGCCGATGCCAAGCTGCTTTTGAACAAGTCAAGAAATACTTACAGAACCCACCCATGTTATCACCGTCAGAACCGGGAAGACCGTTGATATTGTACCTTTCAGTAACTGAGACTACAATAGGCTTCATGCTCGCACAAGAATCAGAGGATAAAGTGGAGAAGGCCATCTACTATCTGAGCAAAAAGATGCTGGATTACGAGACTCGTTACACTCCGCTGGAGAAGGCTTGTTTGGCTTTGGTATGGGCTACCAGGAAGTTACGGCACTACCTGTTAGCTCACTCCGTAATATTGGTTTCACGACTCGATCCCATCAAATATCTTTTCGAGAAACCGGCACCTACTGGTAGGCTAGCTCGTTGGTTGCTGTTACTTTCCGAATTTGATCTAAAATATGTGACACGCAAGTCAGTCAAGGGAAGGGCAGTGGCAGAGTTCTTAGCCGATCATCCAGTGGGAGGGGGTGAAGCAGTTGAGTACTTATTCCCAGGCGAGGCCATTTTGCACATCGAAGATGAAACTTGGGCGATGTATTTTAACAGAGCATCAAACCAGTACGGGTATGGGATAGGAGTGTTGTTGATAGCGCTCGACAACTCCCGTATTCCTCTAGCCTTCAAACTCCGGTTCAAAGTCTCGAACAACGAAGCAGAATATGAAGCATGCGTTGCCGGTCTAGAAGCAGCCCTGGAACTAGGGGCAAGACGGTTGGACGTCATCGGGGACTCGAACCTTGTTGTGTCTCAAGCAAAAGGAGACTGGAAAGTCAAAGAAGAAAAGATGATGATGTATCACCAGACCTTGGACTTGTTAATTCCTTGGTTTGAGAAGCTAAATTTTGCTCATCTACTATTAGAGAACAACAGGTTCGCAGATTCTTTAGCAACTCTATCTTCCATGATAGACATCCTGTCCGGAGTCCGGATGCATCCAGTCATCATTGACCAGAAATTTGCACCAGCCTACGAGTCGATTGCTACTATAGATGAGGTTCAAGATGAGAACCCCTGGTATTACGACATTCGAAATTTCTTGGAGAAAGAGGCGTATCCACCAGGGGCGAATGCCAAGGATAAAAGGGCAATCAGAAGAATGGCCGTTCAATTCATCATCTGCGGAGGTAAATTATACAAGAGAGGTCATCTGGGAATGCATAAGCTATGTGTAGAAGCTGAGGAATCAAAGCGCCTGATGGAGGCTATCCACGGAGGAGAATGTGGGGCACATGTGAATGGGGTAATGCTAGCGCGGAAGATCCTCAGACAAGGTTACTACTGGTCCACCATGGAGGAGGATTGTATCGGCTTTGTTCGGCGATGCCACAAATGCCAGATCCATGCAAATCGCATCAACATTCCGCCGTCGAAGCTGTACAGTATGACTTCGCCATGGCCATTTTCAGTTTGGGGAATCGATGTGATCGGGGTTGTTACTCCGAAGGGGTAGAATGGGTATGAGTTCATCCTGGTCGCGATAGATTACTTTACGAAGTGGGTCGAGGCCCAATCTTATGCAGTGTTGAAGGCTTCACATGTTGCAAAATTCATCAGAAACAACATCATCTGCCGCTATGGGGTCCCAAACGAGATTATTTCAAACAATGGTTCCCATTTCAAGAAGGAGGTGATTGATTTGTTAAAGAAATACAATGTGACTTTTCATAAGTCGTCCACATACCGGCCACAGACCAACGGAGCAGTTGAGGCCGCCAACAAGAACATCAAGCACATACTGCAGAAGATGGTGGAAACCTACCGGGACTGGCCAGATAAGTTGTCGTTTGCTCTGTGGGGCTACCGGACTTCAATTAGAACTTCTACTGGGGCGACTCCGTATTCACTAGTCTACGGGATGGAGGCCGTTTTACCTATCGAAATTGAGGTTCCATCATTGCGAGTATTGGCTGAGTGTCAAATAGTCGAAGCAGATTGGCAGAAGAGCAGATTCGAGGAACTCATGCTCTTTGATGAGAGAAGACTGAAAGCATTGTACCATGTTCAAGGTTATCAACGCAGAATTGCCCGGGCTTTCAACAAGAAGGTTAAGTCCAGGAATTTGAAAGAAGGAGATTTGGTACTTAAGGATAACCGAGCTCCCATCCATGACCCAAGGGGCAAGTTCAGACCCAATTGGACTAGTCCCTACATCATTAAGTCTATTTGGTCGGGTGGAACTGTTGTTCTGATGGACCTAGATGGCCTAGAGTTCTCCCAACCGATCGACATGGACAAATTGAAGAAATATTACCCCTGAGAGGCTCGCTAGGACGAAAACCCGAAAGGGCGACCTAGAAAAAAGTTAGAGCACGGAAAATTAGAAAATATAAAAACTGAGCTCGCAAGGTTGAAAACCCGCAAAGGGCAGCCTTGGCAAAAGTTAGAGCGTAAAAGGAGAGCGAAAATACTCGAGTGAACCCAAGCTTGAACTACGTAAGGCTTGATTCCCATCTTTGGGATACATAGGCAGCTTCATCCTGAAGTTCAGCCATAAACACTTCCCCGATCAACTTTGTCCATTTGATCATCTTGGGCCATCTTTGTCTATTCAGCATCCAAGAGCTCAGTTATGACCTCCGGTGCAGTGCTTGGCAGACTAGGGGCAACTTTCCAGTTGATGGGATTCGGGGTTTGTGCATCTCAGTGACAGATCCCAGGCGTGTCCAGTTCTGATCCATATCGAAAATATTTTTGAAAAGTTTTCATAAAAGTGGACTTTGTTCAAATTAATCTTTTTACAACTAAGACCATCTCTGGACCAAAACGAAAAATTTTCAGTACCACAACCTTCAAGTTCATTACTTTCAGTACAAAGTCCTCATGCTGTGGCCTGTCGAACAAGCTGCGCACCTCGAAACGGAAAAGCAGCAGGATATTCTATCCCCTCTGCGGGGCAAATCTGGTCATGGCCGAACTGGCGTCGGAACCGGAATAGGAAATAGAACACACAGTGAGTAAAGCCAATCAACTGAATCCCAATCTATAGAGACATGCTGTAACCCATTGCTGGTAGATTGAGCCAAGAGCACCGCCAAGCAATGACGTCGGCAGATAAATTGCACATCCAGTCGAACCACCAAACCTCATGAAGGGCGTCGACCAGAGGTTGCCTGAAGAAGTAGCCGCGAGCTGAGTATGCTGGGCAAGAGTCCACAACCTGCAACTTATCCATCAACCACACCTGGGAAGGGATGAAAAATGAGAGAATAAAGAATAGAGAGATGTACGATGGCAGAAAAAGTGAGAAAAGGGTTTTGTGAGAAAACGAGTTTGAGGGCCAAGCGGCATGAGTAGTACACATGTGAGATTGGGTAGGAAACTTTACATGAAGCAATAATGGACTCCCTGCAAATCTAGTCGTCTCTCGACGATAAAAGGCGTCTAACCCCATCAACGTCTCAACCAGAGTCATGATAACGCAACTCTTGCCCTCTTTCAAGCCCTGGGTAACCTCGATCAATCGAACGGACCCTGAGGCAAACAGAAAATGAGATAGCATGCACAAACAGAGGGCGTGTCGCCGGAAGCCTTGCCAATAATGGTTATTGCGATCGCCGGCATCGGAAAACCGATAGATCAAACTGGGAATGTCCAGCATTCCGTCATAAATCAGAGACCGAGCGTCACGCATAGTGAGTCCATACATTCGCCCTAAGGTTTGGGCATGGCCAAAATTAAGATGGGGCAGGATCTCCTCGTCACGCTCAGATTCCAATAAAACTCGAAAATCTTCAAAGGTAGGACACACTTCTTGCCCGCTAAAGCTAAAGACATGTGTCACCGGATTCCAAAACCTTGCCGCCGCATGGAGAAACGGGAGGTGTAACGGGGTACGACCCAGAGTGAATAGTGTGTTTATGCCGAAACCCCGGAAATTCAGCTTTTCCGAGCCATCCAAGTTATTAATCCAAGTTGTGAGATTTTGGGCAAGAAGCGCTTCCATTTGGGGCAAATCAGTGTTGAATTGGGAAGAACCACGAAGCTGAGGCCTTTTTGTAGAAGATAAGGTTGAGTGAAGGACAGATGTCAGCATTCTGCTAATTTTGACAATTCATGGCCGGCTGGCCAAATATAGTGCCGACCGGCCACCACTTTTGGCCGATTGATCAAAGTTTCTGGCCGATGGCCATTTCTCACGGCCAATGGCCTTTATCTCTGGCCAGTGGTCTTTCTCCTTCTTCTCTGAGTTGTTTATGCTGAGGATTGGGGAATTCCACCACCTCCAATGCCCTCCGGTGATCGATTCTTACGGAGTCACGCCTATTTGCTTGTCGAGTTGTTGTACATTTGCTTATTGAGTTGTATGTCACTCTCTTCAAGTCTTTAATTTGCTTATCGAGTTGTACTCACGCTTGGTTGGTTATATCGAGTCTCTCTGTTTTGCTTATCGAGTTGTAAATTGGCTCACTACCTGATTATTACGGCGCGAATGCTCTATTTTCAAAACGAATCTCATTCACATTGTTATGTGATGCCATGTGATGCAATGCATAGAATGTACAAATGCAACACCTTTTTGAACAAAATAGCAGTTTCATTCCCATCACATGCTTTGCAAAAATATGCAGTTTTGAGAAAAATTAAAACCTGCCTATGGCAGTGCAATGTGCTTAGACTACCAGTAAAAAGGAAAGTAAAGCAAAAAGAGAGTAGGGCAGCAAAGTATCAGAGTTGATACCGGTAACCCATCCCTTGAGGTCAATACATCTCTCGCGCCTTTGTCGGGATCCATTGTTTGGTGTGGCACCTCAAGTTTCTCAAGGCAGTGCAAGGAAGTACACCTTTGAAACGTCCATAGACCTCCGAGTTGACCTCAAATTGTGTCTGCTATGAGCAATGCTCTGTGCGTGCGAGGAGCATCCCCTCCCGTATCCTTTGTGTATCTTATGAAATCCACAAATCACTTCAATTATAAATATATTGCAGTACTTTGTATTTCGACATCTTGGATAGCTTACCTTTACCATACTTCAAGTTCCTTTTTATACACATTGCTTGCGTAGACCGCATGCTTTACTTACATGTGTTCAAGTTCCTTTCTATACACATTGCTTGCGTAGACCGCACACTTTACTTACATGTGTTCAATTTCAAGTTTCTATACACATTGTTTGCGTAGACCGCATGCTTTACGTACATGTGTTCAAGTTCCTTTCTATACACATTGCTTGCGTAGACCGCATGCTTTACTTACATGTGTTCAATTTCAAGTTTCTATACACATTGTTTGCGTAGACCGCATGCTTTACTTACATGTGTTCAAGTTCCTTTCTATACACATTGCTTGCGTAGAGCGCATGCTTTACTTACATGTGTTCAAGTTCCTTTTTATACACATTGCTTACGTAGACCGCATGCTTTACTTACATGTGTTCAAGTTCCTTTCTATACACATTGCTTGCATAGACACGCATGCTTTACTTACATGTGTTCAATTTCAAGTTTCTATACACATTGTTTGCGTAGACACGCATGCTTTACTTACATGTGTTCAAGTTTCTTCATACACATTGTGCACGTTGTCACGTGTTCTTTACTTACATGTGTTTGTGCCTTCACAGCATTGTTATGCGCCCCACTTGACTTGCATTGTCACGCACTTTCGATTGCATTATTAGGCATGTTGCTAACAATATTGTACCTGTTAAGTTTGCTTTCTTTGCAGGCACGATATTGTATGTACGGTTCATTTGAGGCTGGTGCAACCAGACGAACCAGACAGGTACTGTATTCTCCGAGTGAGACGTATCGAGAATTGCATAGTTCTCTTACATCCTTTCTGCATTGTAGTGTAGTTTGATGTATGCTAGCTTAAAACTGTCGCATGTTATGCTTCGTTACAGCTTTCTTTGCATGATCATAAGTTATGTTCGGCTTCTTGCGTTGCCAGTTGCATTTTGCCCCTTCCTTCGGGCGCATATCTTATCTGTAGCTTGTATGCTTGTCTAAGTCTTCGGCCTTGTCAAAAATGGGTCATCTCTGGGCTTTGACATTCACTCCCGTCATTGTTATGACTTTCGAGTTCTGTCAAAGAGGGGCAACTGTAGACACCCCATTTTTGACCGTCCTCAAGACTTGGACGTCACCGCTCGAACACTCGGTGATTACTCAAGTTTGTGTTTCGTTTTGAGTTCTCGGAGGCCTCGGCTATGCGCCTTGCCTCAGGATCTCTCAACTCGACTGTTCTGTGTTTGGTTTTGCACCAAACACTTGTGTTTTTGCTTCTGAGGGTAGAAAGTAGCTTGTTAGCTAACCCTGACACCCACAGGCCTTGGTTTGAGGCCACCGGCCATATTTTGAGGCTACCGGCCATTGGTGAATTATACCATTGGTCGGTCGGCACTCAGTATGGCCGGCTGGCCATCTGTTTGGCCGATGACCTCCTTTTCTGGCCGGTAGCACCTTTTTACCTTTTTCAGGCATGGTGCATGCCAGCTATGCCAGCTGGAATGCACCAAACCTGCCCCGGGGCATACATGTGGCTGTTTTGCCCTTTTTGCACCCTTTTGGTCCAAGCTTCTTGAGGAAGCTTGACCCTTTGTCAAAGCTTCCTCAAGAAGCTTGCCAGCTGTCCTAGCTTCCTCAGGAAGCCTTGCCCCCTTTGACCCCTTTTTTGTTTAGCTTCTTTGAGAAGCTTCAAACCTTTATTTTGTCTATATATAGAGCCCCCCTCCTCCATTGTTGGAGGTTAAGCAAAAAACCAGAGGGATATACATATATATATCTGAGATATACCTTCTCTCTCTATATCTCCCTCTCTCTCATCATTTGTGTGTGTTTGAGGGCCTTAAGGTGTATTTTATCCTTAGTTTTGCACACAAACACACACTACTACACAATACTTCGAATTTGAGAGGCTTCGAGGGTTTGTTCTTGAGGTTTTGGACTGGTTTTGATGAAAAGAAGAAGGCTGCACTTGCTGTTCATCAAGGGTTCTTCAAAGGTAACTCTTTTACTTTAGATTCCCCAATCTTGCACTAGACTTTTTCCTATCTTGCTCATTGTTTTAGACTTTGTGTATAACTGAAAAAAGTCTTGTATTTTCATGCTTAAGATACTTTTTTCAGTTATACACAAAGTCTAAAACAATGAGCAATTTCATGCTTAAGATACTTCATTAAGGTTGTTTTGGTGTTGGGGGTCGATCTCCCCCTCTTAGGCCTTGTTTGGCCCTTTTGGTGCTCTCTTTGCTAAGCTTTGGTTACCCTTGAGTATTAGCCTTCTCACCACTGAGATCCAGTGGATTTTCAGTGGTAAAGAAGAGGTTTTGAGGTCTTGCATAGGGGAGGGACACCTCTCTCCCTTTATCTCTCTTCTGCTCTCATTTTTGGCTCATAAGGGTAACATGTATGCTTGGTTGTATTTGGCCCCATTTCAGAAGTTTTTGGATGTTATTTGGTCACTTATTGCCTCTGTCTTTGGTCAGATTTGTGGTCCCTTACATGCATAGTATACTTGCCTTGCATTCCTCCATTTTGCCTAGAAGTAAGCCATGCATTTAGGCCATGATTCTTGCATGCTCTAGCTTAACTCCATGAAGGTCTTAGCATTATTTTTCCATGCTCAAGGACTGTTGGGGGCTGTTTTAGTCATATTTGCCATGTTTAGGGTAGCCTCTTTGCATTTTGGCTTGTGAGCCTTGAGCATGTAGGCCTCTAGCATGCTTAGCCTAGCTTATTCTCATGATTTGGACTCATTAGGGACCATGTTTCAGTCCATAAATCATCCTCGTATGCATACACTCATCATCTCTTTCATGCTTTAGGGGAGTTGTTTTGTTGTGCCTTGGAATGAGCATTGTACATGCCTATGTGTTTTAGGCTTTGAGTTGCCATAACAGTGGGTTTTGGGACTTATTTTGGTACATTAAAACTCTGTTTTTGGTTGCATGATGCATGTCATGAGTGTTTGGGGTAGTTGTAGTAGAATGCTCCTTGTCTTGGGCCTATTAGTATGCATGTTTGCGTGAACATTTATCCATCCTTTTTTGGCATTTTTGGTTACTGTTTTGGGAGTGGGTTGAGGTCTGCCCTTTGTGTCTTAGGTCCACCATTGCATGATCATGTTGCATTGTTTTCATGTTTACATTGTATCATACTTGCATGCTTGCATGTTATTAGCTAGTTGCATTTCATGTCTTAGCTTACATGTTTGATTGCATTGCATTGCATCTTACATGCCTAGCATTGTACATTTGCATGTTTAGCTTGCATCACATTTGGCTTTTTTTTTGCATCCTAGCCTCATGTTGCATCTTTGAGTCAAGTTTGTATACATACATTGCATTGTTTGGTTTGGGGTGTCAAACCAAACTTGAGGGGTGAGGAGTGCCCGTACTCCAAGTGACGAAACACATCTCCACCCTCGGTAGCCAATGCCCTTGACTTCAATATGATAGGTTGTTGGCACTCATCTCTTTTGTTGCATTCATTCACATTGAATTGCAAACTTGGTCTCTTAGGCCATCATGCGTAGAAATGCGCAATTGATGGCCCGAGGGTCGAGGGTCATGCTCCCTTGAGTCCCTTGCATGGTAGGGAGTGTGTCCATGCTCACATTTGCTCAAACAATTCCATGCCATACACTGCTTGCCCTCTGCTACTGTCAACTGCAGGTTCTGCAGGAAATTTCGGCCGGTCGGCTACCAGGAGTGCCGACCGACCAATAATTTGTGGCCGATAAGCTTGATCAGTGGCCGGTGACCATCCCCTTTGGCCGATGATGTGCCCACTCGGTCGGTGATGCTCCCCAGTGTCCATATAAGCATCCCTGGGGCTTGTGAGAATTTTCAGAGGAGTAGGACAGTGCAACCAGAGGCAACAGTGCTATGGCAACGAGTTTTTGGGCGAGACGAGTCAAGCATGCATTGTCCGCGCACCTCGAGGCGGGGATGCGGCCACCTTTCTTCTGCATTTAATTTATTAATTAATTAGAAATTTTTGTAAGTAATTATTTAGCTTGAGAGTTAATTAATTAGGTGGTTTGTAATATTAATTCGGACCCTCCGAGCGAGGGCAATTGTATAATAAGCGTGTGTGAGTGTGTGTATGTCTCCCAACCCCACGTCTTTCTTTCCTTTTATTTACTAGCTTTCGATGGTTAGCCTAGGGCATGTTTCAATTAGCATACAGTATGATAGCATGCGTGCATCCATACATTTGTCTTACATGCACCGGGCTCGGCGCATCATACTAACTGCATTTGTATTTCAATTCCAAGTTGAATACATGTTAGTTGTAGCATCATCACATGCCATCTTAGAATAGCCGAGCCTATTGTAGTTGCATCTTGTATGTGTTGCATTAGCCATCATAACATGAGCTAGGATCATGCATTGATTACTAACTAGCTTTTGTTTTGGCTCGGAGTACTAGGTAAGCATTTACGCTTTAGCATACCGCATGCGTGTGAGTGTTGCCATAATAGCATGATTATCATGAGGCTAGCTACTTATGTGATATAACTTCTTGAGTGCCTATGGGTGGAGGTCTAATTACCTAAATTGGAATAATGCATTAAAACTGTGAGTTTTAAGCCCACTAGATAGTGGCAAAATCATCTTTTCTAAAGCCCACTTGAGGGTGGCAAAACCTGCATTTTAGCCTACTTACGAGTAGCAAACCATTTTCGAAACAAGCATGAAATGTTTTGTTCCAATTTAGGCGATTTGGTCTATACTTGTTTGCTGTGCGCATAACATAGTAATTCTAGGCTAATAACCGGAATAAGAATACATAACGTTTTCAAAAACGGATATCACGGTTAGTAGAGGCCGATCTTCGGATTGGGCGAGAGGGGGTGCTCATAGCTGACCTTCCCCAATCGTACCCAAGCTCCCGAGCCGAGGCAACTTTGGTGATGACGGACACGTGGCCTTTGGCACCGAGTCAGGGTTTCCTAAATTCCCCATAAAAACTATTTAGGTGGCGACTCTGTATCTAGCAAAGCAGTCCATGTTTGGCACTTCTTTTCTACAAATCTGTTTTCCAAAACAATTTGCCAGATCTGGACTCCTTGATGATTCAACGGTCTTGCATTGCACTCTGCGAGATTAGATACAGGACCATGACACCAATTGAGTCCGAACTGTAGCATGAGGCCCGAGGGCGCGTCTATAATAAGATGGGGCCGAATACAATGTATATATCTCAACTCTCCAAGTTCACTTATTCGGCCTCTTTGCATCCCCTGATACTCGGCCGCCACAACAGTAATGGTAAGTGAGGTTTAACCCAAGCGTTGTGTGATGTCTATGTGTATGTTAGTGTTGTTCTATGTAGGTGTTACAGAAGTATCTGCATTTCGAGTGATGGTCCCACCATTTAGTATGTTATTAGAAATGAATAACCTACACATGTTGGAGTAGCATACGCTGGAAGTGGTTATACTAGAGTAGTTTGTTCGGTAATGGGTGATGTGTGTGGGGGTGGTATTATTATTTTTTTATTTTTCCTCTAAGCTGACTAGTAAGTAATAATTCTGTTAAAATGTGAAGTGTTGTGATGTGTGACCTGGAAAAAGATGATGAAGTTACAAATGAACAAATTGAATAGTTAAGTAAATATGCGAATTGAACGGTATAAGAGGATGTGATATGCATGTTGGGTAACATATATGGTGGGGGGTTGTTTTTAATGCTTTTGGTTGTTTGGTCAGTGGTGTTTGTTTGTGTGTTCATGAAGGTAAGTGTATTTGTTAATGTACGTAAACTTCGAAGTTGGTAGTTGTTGAATGGTCTGAACAACATGTGAACGATAAATTACGTCATAGTTGGTGTGTGATGTGGCCAATGCGTAGTATTGTACATGATTGTAATTTTTTACAAGATCATATTGAGCATGGTGTGTTTGTAGTGGTGTGTGACGCCCCTCCCCCCTCTTTCCCCCTTCCCAAATTGGGTTAATCGTCATAGAGGAAGTAGGCATTTGACATCCCATTACGAACACATATGAATCATGAAACAATTCAAACAATATTTGGAACACATGGTCGTAATATAATATTTATTGATGGCAATATGGATCATTGTCATTACCACAAAAATTACTTGGAACATAAAATGAATTCATGGGAAAATAAGTCTAGCTCCAACATTATTCTTATTTGAAGATGGAAGATAGTTTAAATTAAGAGATAATAAACCCCCCGAGATGTGGTTTGATATGCTAGATTGGTTTTTTACATATTTTCCTATTGTGGTTTCCCATGTGCCGACACTAGCAACAACGTATCAGTTGAACTTCCTCCCTGTGTGATGGTATCCTCTTTTTCTTCGACCTGCCAGGGGGTCGGTTGACGGTGGGTGGTCGTATGACGTATTCATGGCCAGTGGATTGTGGCTGTTCCACAGTTGGTATCGGTGTTATGCTAGGGGCTTATGACAACTGATATTCTGATACATAGAAGTAGGGCTCAATCAGCGTACACAAATCTCTTTCACTTTTGCGAGCAGCAACTATAACATATGCGCATAGGAACCCATTGATCTACCATTGGAAACATGAGCATGTGCGCCGATCAACATCCACTATCACGGACGGGTTTGAGTGGACTTTGTAGACATTTGTATTTGATTAGCTTACATGCCATGACTTGCTGGTGTTATCCAACTTTTCTAGTCGCTTTTCCATCTTCGGACATATCACACCCACCCATTTATGTGCGGCTTCTCGTCATTCTGACATCTGTTGCATTATTTGTGTTCTAATGCTGTTAACCCATCGGTTGTTGGAAGGTGGCGGGCCATGACAATCCAGTTGTTAATGACTTGGCGGCATTAGAGCATATCTCGCCGTGCCGGTTGCCCTTGCATTACATGACAGTACCCAATTAAGAAGATAGTATAAGCGTACTGAACGTGGAATAGAAACATACAAGGTATGTTGCAAAATGAATTGTACAAATGGATTGTAAAGATGTTATGCACCTGAAATAAGCGTTAGCCCAATGTTGAGGGGGTACCAAACCCACTTTTTTCACAACCAAGTTTCATTACTACTACCATCAAGCTCTACGACCACCATTATCACGGGCTTTGCCGCCATCACCAGACCTTGACCACCACTATCACCAGCTCCGTTACCACCTAGAACCATGCTCCACATCATGTTATAAGTGAAGAAGAAGAAGAAGAAGAAGAAGAAGAAGAAGAAGAAGAAGAAGAAGAAGAAGAAGAATGAGGAACATGGAGGAGAAAGAAACAAATGATGAATGTTTTAGAATTTTTGAAGCTAGTTTTCGGACAACTTTCGGCATATCAAAACCACCCATTACACGAAGAAGTGAGGACGCAAGGTAGTGTAAGACGAATTAGGAAGTGAGGTGAAGAGAATGGCGAAAGAATGAAGTAAAAAAATCAAGAATCGAGAAAGATATGACGTCTGAAAGATGGCTCGAAGAAAAGTCAGAAATGGGAAGAACATTTTATTTTCTTTATCAACTTTTGAAGCTTCAACAAATGCAAAAAGAGAAAGAACAAGACATATGAGAGGTGATACGAAAACTAGGCCATGAGGTGAATCCAACAACGAAAAAATTAGGTGAATCAGAGTTATGACCAAGGAGATAGAAGGGTTTGAAGTGGTGGTTAGCAGTGGTGGTTTAGTTGTAAGAGAGAATGAGTCTGCATCTTTCTTTTAAAATTTGGGGCCAAAATATAATTTTTTGTAACTTTTTATGTTTCAGATTTGATGGCAAGGGCAAAATTGATATGATTTCAAAAACTTTGAGTGTAAAATTGAAATTATGCAAAGTCTGGAAGTGTAATTAAAAATCGAGGCAAAGTATAGGGGTAAAAATAAAATTTTCTCAATAAATATGGCTAAGATTGTCGCCTAAATAAAGGGAAAATGGTATACAAACTCATTTTTAAGACTCATTTTCTAGATCAATGATATGTAAAATATACGATTAATTAATTATTAGAGGAAATATGAGTGAAAAAATAAAATATATTTATTATCTAAATGTGCAAAAGTCTAGATCTAAAGGACTCACAATGTTTGTTTAATGGTTCAATTGTAAAGTTATGAACTTCGTTGGTAAAAAATGATGCCAGCACCATGTGCGTCGTTTGTTTTGTGTTTTTGTAATATTTTATTTTAGAAAAATTTACATACCAGTGTGTTTCTCTAAAAATAATTACATATCAATAAAAAAATTTTTTATCAACATTAATAATTATAATGGTAATTTTTTCAATAATTTTGTAAATATTTTTTTTTAAATACACTGGAGTGTAATTTTCCCTTTTTTTTTATTACCAAACATAAATCGTTTAAAATTAAAATTTTTAAGCTAAACATTTTTAAATTTATTTTAATTCATAAAATCATATTTTTAAAATATATAGTTTTAAGGATGAAATGGTATTTGTAGAAAGGGTTTTTTATTGATAAATCTCATTTAGAGGTGTTCTAACCCTATAAATCTATCAAGGAAAATTATAACCTAATTAGTCCCATATATTTATATTTTTATTCCATGAGGTCTTTTTTTCTTGATTTATATTGTTTGTTGGACTATTATACTCTTATATCTATTGTTGATATGTATTATTGTAGACACCCCATTTTTGACCACCCTTAAGACTTGGGCACCGCTAATTGCTTACTTAGTGATGCAGGCTATGCTATGCAAAGGTTCGATTTCTTTAGCAAGAGGAGAGTCAAAGCCCAACCTCACACTCCATTTTGGACCAAAGCTATTTTGAATGGTTTTTAGACCTTAAAACCCTCTCTTTCAAAATATTTTTGAAATAAAGTTCCTACGATGTTCCAACGCTTGAATTTTGTTAAATGTCGCGCTTTTTGGTAAACTGAGCGAGGATAAAGTGGAAATGAATGAAAGAGAGGTGAAATATTTGAAAAATCTTCCAAAACATCTTGTTTTGGGGTTTGGAGTTGAGGAAAATTGCAGAAGAGGGAAGAAACCCAGTTGGGGAAATTGGAGAAGAAGATAGGCATGAACCGTTAAGAAAGAGAGACGGGCAGTCCTCGCTAAATCAGGCCTATCTATCTATACACTCGGATTTAAGCTATGAGGCCACCGCCATTGGAAACAAGACTTCCGGGGCTTCATTTTAAACTCAAGAATCTCCTAAAGCCGAGTCTGGATGGGGGAGATATGATTGGTTGAAGTTGGGCATCATTCCGGTTGAGCTGAAACTAAGCAGTCTTCACTAAAATAGGGATATCTCTAGAACACTTGGAATTTTGATGCAAGTCTGCCACCATCGGAAATATTACTTCCGGGGATTCAATTTGGACACAAGAATGACCTGAAAAGGAGTCCATATGAAGGAGTTATGCCCGTTTTAAGTTTGACCTGCAGAGCAGAATGTCCTATCGGCCACAAATGTGCACAGTCGGCCATAAAAGTGGCCGATCGGCAATCACAAGTAGCAGATCGGCACCAAAGATGGCCGGTCGGCCAAGAGTGATCCAAATTCAGAATTTTTGAAGATATTTCTCCTCCAGCTGTTTGCAGCTTGCTCTAGCTATCCCAAATCAGATATTTTCGACCCAAGTTGATATTTTGCTATATATGAGAACCTTATATCTCATATTCGAGGGGGTTAGAACTTCTTAAGCAAGTTTGAGAGATTCTCTCACTAAACTCCCTCTCTCTCTACAATTTTTAGAGTTTTAATCTCTGCCTCTCTCTCTAGAGCCACTCTCTCTTGCTCTTTTGTGCATAGAAGTGCATAGAAGTAGAGAAATACAACTAGTTTGCCTAGGCATCCTTCATCAAAGTTGCATATCTATGGGCTGAGGTCCCTTGGAACTTATTTTTGGGCTGTTGGAAGGTCATTTGAGCCAACAAAGTGGCTGTTTTGCTACTGTGCATCAAGAGGTATATCTCTCTCCCTTTTAGCTTATTTTGCATACTAGCTTTGCCATAGTTTTCAACTACTTTGGGCCTGTTTTTGGGGTGGTGTTGAACTAAAAAAACCTCTATTTTTTCTCTGTTTTTCAGTCCTAAAAGTGTTGGCTTGAGCCATGTTTGGCTAGGGGGTGTTTCCTCCCTTTTGCTCCTTGGCTTGTATGGCCTTTTGAGCTAACTTTCAAGCTTTTCAAACAACATCTTTTTGGCCTTAAAACCACTGAATTCCAGACGAATTTCAGTGGTAGAAAACTTGTTTTGTGGTCCTAAATAATAGGGGGTGGTCCCCTCTCCTCTTGTCTTGTTAGCATGTGTTGTTGGCCAACCAAATGAGCATATTTGTTAAGCTTGTGTTGGCTTATTCTTGACTTGTTTTTGGAGTTATTTTGACATGGCATACCACTTTTTTGACTTGTTTTTGTCACCCCATGCATGCTATTTACACTTGTAGTGTAATGCTTACAAACTAGCTTTGTGTGCCTCATGAAGTAGCATGTCTTTCTAGCATGTTTTAAGTCCATTTCAGTAGGTTTTTGGTGTTTTTTAACATGCCTTAGATCTGTTTTGGCTTGGTTTGATAGCCCCATGCATGCTCCTTGCACTTGTAGTGCATTTTCATTGACTAGCCTAATGTGTATCATGCTTTTGATCATCATTCTAGCATGCTTTTGACTCAACTTCAAGAAGATTTTGGCCATGTTTTACCATGATTAATGTCTAATTTGTGTTGGTTTGGTCATGCATGCATTGTTTTGTATAGCCGTGGTTCAATCTAGCTCACTAGCTTTGTGTATTGAGTCCACTAGCATGCATTGCTTGGACTATTTTCATGATTTGGCATCATTTTATATGTGATTTCAGAGCATGTTTCATTTCCATGCATTCACATCTTTCACTCTTTCAATGCGTTGGAGAGTTTGTGCTTTATGCCTTAAACATGAGCCATTGTGTATGCCTTCATGCCTAAGCTTGCGAGTTATCATTTCAGTGTGTTTTTTGGGTTATTTTTCCATAATATAACTCTAATTTTTGTTGGCGAAGCCATCCCATGCTTGGTCTTAGTAGGTGTAGTGTAATCCTCCCTTTTGGCCTTGCATATCTCATGCTTTATGCTCACCATGCTAACTTATTTTGGCTTCCTTCAACACATGTTTTAGCATCATTTTGATATGCTCTAGGACTGTTTTGGGTTGTATTTGCCATATGCTTCATGTATTGCATAGCTGTAGTGCAAGTACCTATGCTAGTTTCACGCTTAGAGGACCCTAGCATGCCATGCTTATGTTGATTGGATGATTTGGCATCATTTCATACCTTATTTCAATGCATATGGTGTTGTCACACTTCCATATTTCTCACTCCTTTAGCACTTTTGAGTGTTGTGTACTTATACCTAGTTGATAGGCCAATGCATGTGCATGCATGTCCCGCCTTTTGGTGCCTTGGTTTTAGCATAATTGCCACTGATTTGGGCATGATTGAGGTCTGTCCATATCCAGTTTAAGTCCATATAGCATGTTGTTGCATGCTTGTTGCATTGCATGATATTTGCATGCTTGTTGTTTGCATTGTGTTGACATGCTCATGTTGCATTGCATTTGTGTTTGGATAGGGTGTTAGTCCAAACACGAGAAATGAGGGACGTTTCGTAGTTGAAGTGACGAAACGTGCCTCACTTCTCAGTTGCCGACCCTCTTGATCACGCATGATAGAGGTTAAGGCATTTATGTGTTTTTTTGCATTCATTTGACATTGATTTGTGCAACTCGCCCTCTTTGGCCATCATGCATTGAGATGCGTGATTGATGGCTCGAGAGCCGAGCACTACACTCCTTTGAGCCTTAAACATGATAAGGAGTGTAGTTGCACACATATTTTCTTGTAAATACACTGCCATGCCTCTATTAGTGCTCTGTTGCAGCAAAAGGAAGAATTTGCAGGAACCAGTGGCCGATCGACCAATTAGTCTGCCGATCGGCATTGAAAATTGGCCAATAGCCATAAGCTCTGGCCAATGGCCACCCCCCTTGGCCGATGACCTCTCAGCATATCCATGAGGTGGATCAAAAGTACTTTGGAGGTTGGCACAACTTTCAGAGGTCTAAAACAGTGAAAACAGAGGCATCATGAGGCACGGTAGTGGATTTCTGGGAGGACGCGACCGAGCATGCATCATTCATCATTCCGAGGCAGAACTGTGGCAACCTATTTAGCTTCTTACTTAGTTGGTTTTGTAACTTAATTAATTTGTTTAATTAGTTAAGAGTTTTGTAATAATTAATTAGCTAGGATAGTTAGTTAATTAGTTTGTCTGCATTATTCATTCGGACCCTCCTCCGAGAGGGCGATGTTGTAAATAAGTGTGCGTGTGTGTGATGCATGTCTTCCAACCCCCATTTCTTTCTCCCTTTTACTTATCCACTTTCAGTGGTTAGTTTAGGGTATATTTCAATTAGCATCCTTGTCATGACCCGAACCCGCCCCTATAGATTAAGGTCATAACCGGCCAGTAATCATGAGATTACCTACGGCCTCAAATCAGATTAGATTATACTCCATCATAGTTAAGGGGCCAAACGGAAGCAGACTTAAAATTTTTTTCCAATGAGCTATGCTTACATGGCATATCAAAACATTTCACATGTACATAATAATAACTCACACCACATATCAGTAGTCAATATCTCGTATACCCAGGATCATTCAAACACATCGTCAGCTAAACCAAAAGCTTATACACATAAACGGTCTATCATGACCAATAGAAATAGCAAAAAGGAATACAAAGGTTCATAACCAAAGCCTCTTGCGTGAGGCACCTGAGCTGAGTTCACAAAACCCGGGTTCCTTTCTTAAACTCCACTAAGGCTGGAGTTGAACGTCCCTTTGCTCACCTACATACATATAAATGAGAGTGAGCTAACGCCCAGTGAATAATATCAAAATAAAGAGGTTAATGAATGAGATTCGTTCATAAATGAATCGTACTTATAATGTACATATTTGAACCACTATTCTCATTCATACCAGATTTATAAATCTCAACAAAGCAAAACGACCTTAGGTCCAACACATCATGTCCATATGCAAAACGACCTCAAGTCCAATTCTTATATAAAACAATGCGACCTCAGGTCCATCTATACGAAACGACCTTTGGTCCAACCAATTCTCTTTTCAAAACAACCTTTGGTCCAATTCGAACACATCAAACGGCCTCGGGCCCAATTCAGACATATCAGGCGTTTCAAACAGCCTTGAGCCCATTCTCTTTATATTCATATCCATGCGTATTTTATATTCATGATCATGATCCCTTTCATTCAAACGGACTTTGGCCCATCAAGGTATTCCAACATATCAAATGACATATTCAAATGGCCTTTGGCCCATCTTGGCATTCATGTCTAATGGCCTTTGGTCCAATCATCTATATCCGACGGCCTTTGGCCCAATCATTCATGTCCGATGGACTTTGGCCCACTTATTCATGTCCGACGACCTTTGGCCCAGTCATTCATGTCCGACGGCCTTTGGCCCAGTCATTCATGTCCGACGGCCTTTGGCCCAATCATTCGTGCTCGACGGCCTTTGGCCCAATCGTTCATGTCCGACGGCCTTTGGCTCAATTCAGGTATATCAAACACATCAACAGGAAATGGCGAACGGCAAATGGAAAATGGTAAATGGTAAACGGCAAACGGTAAATGGCAAACGGCCTTACACCCAATTCAAATACATCAAACGTATCAAATGGCCTTATACAAAATTAGGCATATAGAATACTCATTCATATTTCAAATCAACAAATCCATGAAGCTTATACAGAAGTAGCATTTGGAAAGCAACATACTTGAAAATATCTTTACTAAGATATTACTCACAGTGATCCGCCGGTGGATTTGCCCTTGCACTTGACCCTACATAATTCATAACACAATGGGTCACAAACGATCCAATCCGCTCTTAATTCATACATTCCTCTTAGGCCCCTTTATTATCTTCTTACTCCATTTACAATGTTCAATGCATGCCTAAGAATGCTCGAAGATGGAAGAGAACGGCAAATGAAACTCAATTCAACTTTACAAAATTTCAGAAACAGGGTTCCCCGCTAGAGCGCAGGTTTCCCCACTCGAGCGGACCCCCCCTTTGGTCTGCAAAAGTGTTGGTTACTTCATATTCACGCTCGAGCGCTAATTCGGATGCTCGAGCTGAGGGTCAAACATATATGATTGATGCTCGAGCATGACTCTCCCCGCTCGAGCGGACATCAAAGTCTGCAAAAGTTCTGGGAACTCACATTTCACGCTTGAGCGGCACTTTTCCCGCTCAAACGGACATGCCAAATTCTGGAATTTCCAGAACTGTTCTTGAATTTCAAACTTGATATTCAAAGGATCAAAACTCATGTTTTTGACACAAAAGCATGGAAAAACATTACATAACATAAGGACAATAGCAATATGAGACCAATTCTTCAAAATCATGATTTTAATTCTCAAGTTTACCACCAAAACACATTGCTTCATGATTAAACTTCAATGTACATATAACCAAACTCCATAACTTCATGGATCATTAATGCATGTGTATTATAGATCTCAATATCATTTCAAATGGCACAAATGATGCCCATTCTCATGAAACTCAACAAAACCATGCTTGCATGTATGATTCAACACTCAATTTCTCATATTCAACTTCTTACATGCTAGATTATGCAATTTCATGGCAATTCTATGCATGCGTGCTCAATCTAACTTCATATATAACTTAATTCACACTTTTGTTTACAATCTAGCTTCAAATTCTCAAGATTACAACTACAATTTGTGAATCAATGCTCAAATACTCACCTTGGAGTTCCAAGCTTCCCATTTCTAGCTAATTCTTGGAGTTAGGCTTCCAAATTCACAACTTTGAGCCAAGATACACAATTCTCCCTCTTCCTCTCTCTAGAACTGGCCTCTCTCCCTCTCTAGAGTGTATAACCGGATTTGAGCTCATAAAAAATGAAGAGTTAAGTGTAATAAGGCCCTTATATAGTCCTTCTCTTGATCCAATTTGATTATAGCTAATTAATAGCACTTGATTAATTGTTATGAATCTAATTATTTTGATCCGAATCAATTTTTGATTAAATTTCACCGTAGGTTCTAAAAATTACGCTAATCACAATGACATAATCAATTTCGGGTTTTGTGGCCGATAGGGCCTTCAATTTAAATTCTAAAGCAGATAATCAAACAGATTTTTCTATGGTGAACATATAGAAATTCAAAACACCATATATTCATATAAATGACACTCAAAATCATATCAAACACATAATCACAACCAGAATCAGGATTAATTAGCATAACACGGACCAGGGTTATCACAATCTTTATGCTCGCATGTTTGCGTCATTCATCTGTCTTCCATGCACCAAGCTCGGCGCATCATGCTAACTGCATTGTATTTTAATTCCAAATTGAATACATGTTATCTAATTGCATTCACATGACATCTTAGAATAGCCGAGCCTATCTTAGTTGCATTTTGCATGTGTTGCTTTAGGCATTTTTGACATAGTTAGGAGCATGCATTGCTTTCTAATATAGCTTCTGTTTTGGCTCGAAGTACACTATTAGTGTATATGCTTTAGCATCCTTGCATGTGTGTAAGTGTTGTCATGATAGCATGCTTGCCATGAGGCTAACTGCTTAAATGATTAACTGTTTGAATGCCTGTGGGTGAATGCTTGATTTCCTGGATTGGAACAACTCGATGATTGTGAGTTTTAAGTCCACTTGAAGTGGAAAAATCATGTTTTCCTAAGCCCACTTGAGGGTGGCAAATCCGCGACTTAGCCTACTTGCGAGTAGCAACTTCAAACCATTTTCGAAAAACAAACATGAGTTGTTTTGTTTCAATCCGCGTGATTGAGTCTATACTTGTATGATGTGCGCATCACATAGTAAGCTAGCTAATAAACCGGAATAAGACACATGTGTTTTCAAAAACAACATATCATGATTAGTAGAGGCCGATCCTTTAATCGGGCGAGCGGGGGTGCTCATTTCAGGACTTTCCCCTCTCGTACCCAAGTTCCCGAGTCGAAGCAACTTTGGTGATGACGGACACGTGGCCTTTGGCACGAGTCAGGGTTTCCTAAATTTCCCAAAACAAAATATTTAGGTGGCGACTCTGCATCTGGCAAAGCAGTCCATGTTTGGCACTTCTTTATTAAAATCAGTTTTCCAAAAATGATTTGTCGGATTTCGACTCTTTGGTGATTTATCAGTCTCACATTGCACTTTGTGAGATTAGATTCAGAAACGTGACATGAGTTTGAACTGTAGTAGTTAAGAACAAAACGATTCGCGCCCTCGCGCGCGCGGGGCGGAGTTCCGGGCGGTGTACAATTATATAGAAAAAGGATATACACATTTCCTTTTTATTGCTACCTATATTTTGATTGTTACTATTATTCACATTTTTCTTTTTGATCAGTTTCATTTACGTTTGTGGTATTGTTTCATTGTGCAAGGGTTTCGAAACTCTCTATTTGGTAGGGTTTAGAAACTCTAGTTTACATATGGTGGTAAAATAACATTATGTTTCTCCATTGTTGCGGTGAAATTTTATGTGCCTCTATTGTCACTTTGTGTTCAGAATTCGGTGTTCGTTCATTGTTGCTCTGTGTTCGAAACTCTATGTTTCTCCATTGTTGTAAGTCAAAACTCTGTTTATGTCCAGTTAATTTTGTTACAAACATATTCTTCAGAGCTGGGTTTGGTTTGATTTGGATTGATGGAATAGTGAAATCGCATAGATTGTTAATGATAATGAGAATGATAAAGATGGTGATGAAGATGAGGTTGTGGGTATTTTATTTTTTATTTTTTATTTTGTTTTTAGAGTGTTTGAGTTTTTTTTTTTTTTTTTTTTTTTTTTTTTTTTTTTTTTTTTTTTTTTTTTTTTTTTTTTTTTTTTGGATTTCTAATTCTATTGTTGTCATTGTTTCTATTTTTTTGTTAATCAGTATGAATGTTTATATTTCACATTGTTTGAAAGTCTGAGAAATAAGTGTTGGAATATAGATATGGACATAATTATATATTTTACAAGATGTGAATGTTCATATATCATTGGTTATTTGTTATTATACTTGTTGTTTGAACAATAATTGTTTGTTACCATTAAACAATTGAAATAGTCATTTTTGTCTTTCAATTTTGTTTCATGTTGCAATGTGAATGTTTACATTGGTATGGATTTAGTTTTTCTTGTTGGAAAAATGGTTTAATATAGGCATATTTTTGGCCAACTTTGAGCCCAAAATTGAGTGGGCCCCAAACGTCTTTTGGGGTGGGTCCGAAAAGCTGAAGTGTTCCTTGCCGCGTGACAAGTCACACGGTGAAGACGGTTCGTCAAAACCATTTACGAGTGAATGGGAAGTTGACGTCGTTTTTGGGTCTAACATTAATTTTTTAGATAAAATTCATTGAATTTTTTCAATAAAAATTATTGTGGGAATTTAATTTAAATTCAAATTTTGGGTTCCTAAGTAGTTTCCTAAAGATTGTACCTCTTCCTTTATTGATTAAACTATTCAAATAGTTTAATAAAACAGTTTTAAAACTGTTCCACCAGCGATTTTATTGATTAAACTATTCAAATAGTTTAATAAAAAAACTATTTCAACAGTTTTAAACTTTGTCTACCAACGGATACTTTTTCAAATTGTTTGGAAGAAAAAAACTGTTCCAAGAGCAACGAGCAGAATCTGTTTGAATTCAAAACAGATTGCATCTGTTCACTTTCAAAACTGAATCTGTTGGACAAATTCACACCTGTTCGGACAGGGTTTTTTGTGCCTATAAATACCAACATTCCAGCAGTGTTAGAGCATCTGAAATTCAGTGAAAATTCAGTTTTTACTGTCCTAAATTCTGCACTTTTGCATTATTCTTCATATTAGTTTTAGAATAAATTTCAGAGAGTTAGAACACAGGTTTGGTTCACCGAACAAATTGTTTTGGGTGCTACTACAACTTGTAAAGATCATTGTATCCCGGAAAATAGACGCCACTCAACCGTAAGCACCATAGCGGGGCGAATCTGTCTTAAGGACATAGTGTCACACACTCGACTTGGTCTTTAATTATTTATTCGGTTCAAGAAAATAAATTCTATAAGTTTTATTTTATTTTGTTTGAATTATTTCAATTTATTTTATTTACACAGAAGATTGTTCCAACATTTCTAAGGTTAGTTGTATGTTAATTGTAAATTGTAAACATTTACATTATTTTTTGGTAAAAGTTTTTTTTTTTTTTTTGAAGTTTTTTCAAAAGTTATTTGTATTTTGTTTTTTTATACTATACTTTGAATAATCATTTTTGTTACCATTGAACAATCGAAATAGTCGATTTTCACTTTTTTCAATTTTATTTTATATTTTCACATTGCAATGTGAATGTTCACATTGGTATAAGTTTATTTTTTTTTAAAACTAGTTGTATATTAATTGTAAATTGTGAACATTCACATCATATTTTGGTATAAGTTTTGTTTTTTCGAAAGTTAATTATATGTTTTTTTTTTTTTTTTTTTACTATGCTTGTTAGTTGAACAATCATTTTTGTTACCATAGAACAATTGAAATAATCGATTTTTACTTTTTCCAATTTTGTCTTATGTTTTCACGTTGCAGTGTAAATGTTTACATCGGTATTTTTCTAAGGCTAGTTATATGTTAATTATAAATTGTGAACATTCACATTATATTTTGGTATGAATTTTATTTTTTCAAAGGTTGGTTGTATGTTTGTTGTTTATTATGAGCATTCACATTCTGCTTTAGTGTGTATTTTATTTTTTCAAAAGTTAGTTTTATGTTTGTGGTTTATTGTGAATATTCAAATTTTATTTTGATTTTCATTCAGATTTTTTGTTGCGTTATTTTTAAAATTTTCAAATTATGAAAAAGATTCAAAATTCAAAATTTGGGATTTTCTCCATGGAATGCGGGAGAGACTTTCTCCATGGAATAAGGGAAATATTTTCTCTTTAGAATGAGAGAGAGATTTTCTCTATAAAATAAGAGACTATTGTTATGTATTAGTTTCAAAATAGAAACATGTGTAAAAAATTACAAAGGATGATTTGATCATATTACATTAAATAGGACTTAATGAAATACTCAAAAAGAATATAGGTTAGATGAAACAAAACACTTAGAAAGAGAATTTATCAAAAAATAACTCTCGTAAAAACATGACTTCATAACAACATTTTGCAATAAAATTAGCTAAAATTGTGTTTTGGAATCATGATTTTATCCCAAAATCATATTTTTTAAACAAATTTTTATTAAAAAATCTAAATTAAATTTTTTTCAATTTATTTATTTTTTTATTCAAAACAACTTGCATTGTTGTGTTAAAATAACTCACAACTACTCTTTCCTTCCATTTTTTTTTTCTTTTTTTCTTTTTTTCTTGTAACACTAATTGACTATGTGCAATTCTTCCCTAGGAAAGTGTAACCAGTGTTGAAAATTTAACCACGCGGGAAGACTCATGTCATGTATAGATAGGGTATCGACCTGACAAGTTGTCACCTATCCTAGGGGTGTAAATTTGGCCCGACCCGCCCCATGTCGGGCCTCTTAAGCTCCCGCCAAAATTCGGGCCGGCTCAGCCTGGCCCATAGGCCAAAAAATTAGGCCCAGACCCAGGGTGCATTTGGGCCTGGGCCTGGGCCTTGGCTCTGGCTCGGATAGGGCTTGAACAAAATTTTAATTTTTTTTCTAATTTTTTCACAAAAATTTTATTTTTTTCCACAAAAAATGATACTGGGCCTTGGGCGGGCTAGGCCTCAAGTGGGCCTTGAACAGTCTGATGGGCTGGGCCTGGCCCACCTCGGACCGCGGGTGGGTTTTGGGCCGCCCACGGGCCACGGACTATTTTTACACTCCTAACCTATCCCAATTGAACCAAAGCTTAGTGTTTAATTAATGACATTATTCTAAGTTACACTGTTACTTCTATTAATATTAGAAAAATGCTTGGTAGCTCGAATTTGTGTGGTCCGAATGACTCGAATGTATCAAAACGATGTCGTTATATCTGAAAACGACGTCATTTTCAGACATTTTAGTCATTTGACCTATGAAAATTTGAGTTATCAAGCATTGTTGTTAATATTACTAGTGTCAAATCTTTTAAGTTAGAAAACGTTTGGTTTGTATTGATCACACAAAACTCATAAGCTCTAGTTTCACTGAGGCCAAAGAAATATGGCTCAGTCTTTTGTCTCGTTCGTCGCTAAATGGATCGGCGATTTGTTGATTCAAGAAGCCAAATCCTTATATAAATAAATAAATATATTTTTAACGTGTCCTTAGCATATCGTGTTTATTATTTTTAAAAATTAACGTGTTGACGTGTCTGTGTCATATTACGTGTCTGTGTCCGTGTCCGTACTAGAAAGTTAAATCTATGAAAGTTCATAACAGTATGAACTAATCAAGGGGGTGAGTTCTAAAAGTAATGTGGAATTTTGCGTTGTTGTGCTATTAGCGAATATATATATATATATATTAATCGAAATTTTATCATTTGCATTGTATTATCTGTCCTTTACTGTTAAGGAGCCTCTGTTTGTGATCTATGTTATTGAAATGTTCCAGGCTTCATGTGGGCATCTTTTAGCTTTGCTTTAGTAATTGCTTTGAGGGATGGACTGCAGCTGGCTTCATCACTAGTATATTTTATTTTATTTTATGGCCTTTAGTTTGTTTTTTTTGTTTTTTGTTTTTTTTAATGTTCTTGGTGTTTTTATTTGTTGGTTTCTTGCCAACTTTTATTTTATTTTTTTGCCTGGGTTCGTTGGGGATGTGGGTTGGCTTTTTGGCTATTTTAGTTTAGGATTAAAAAGTCTCATTTGAGATAAGCTTTTTGGCTTTTTTGACTTTTGTGAGAGAAAAAATAAAATGATTATGATTATGATTTTGATGTGATGTTTTGTCTTATTGGGTTAAAAAGCTTATTTTATCTTTTTGTGGCTAAAATAGTCAAAAAATCAAAAAATCAGACATGCCAAACAAAGCAGTGTGATGTGGTTTTTACTCAGCAATGTTGCATTCCATTGTGTCCATTTTTAATTGATGTTCTTCAGAGTGTGCTCATTTTGTTTGGCATCAATATATTTCTTCGTTGTTGATTAAAAAATGGAAGTTAATTGAAAAGAATGTATTTGGACATAAAGTGTTTTTAATTTTTAAAAGTAGAATACATTTTTTTGACCAAATTTTTATCAATATCACCACACTTTCACTGCCACTCTTACCTCCACCACCACACCCCATCACCACGGCCACCATCACTATCACCATTACCACTGTCGTCACCCCATCATGCCACCACCTCCACCTTCCACCACTCAACATAAAAAAAATATTTTCTATTTTTTTTTTCATAAAATTGTTTTATGTTAAAAATATTTTGTCGAAACAAAAAGAGTATTAGGCAAATGAAAAAAATAAAATAAAATTTGTGGATTAATGTTTCATGGATAGGGTGGAGTTGATAACTATTGGTCATTTATACTGCAAGTTATTAAGATAATATCTAACATTTTATACAATAATATAAAAATATGATCATCATATACGAACATCTTATGTGGTTGGAAAATGTCATCAACACCATGTACCTTGGCTTTTTTTTTAACAAAAGTTAAAATACTATTCCATTACAAAAATCATGTGCATCCGCCACAAGAAAGTGTGTTCTAAAAGTTGAAAATTTAAGGAAAAACTAAAATTTAGTGTAAATTTTTTAAAAATTCAATAAATACAAAAACATATTAAAATACACTGAATTTTTATATTTAGTGAATTTTTTATAAAAAAGTTTACAATTATTTTATGTTTTAACTGTATCCAAATAAATGAATCTAAAAAAGTAAAAACAAAGCTTAAGATATTTTAAAAAATTCATTAAAAACAAAAAATATGAAAAATAAAAAACTTAAAAAAATATTTTAGAAAATTCAATACCAAACAGGGTGGGATGAGACAGTAACTCACCAGCTCTCGACGCACTAGGCAAATAAATATGGTTAAGGTTGTCGTCTAAATAATAAGGAAAATTATATCATTTTTTAAATCCATGTTTTAGATCAATGATGTCTACGTATATGATTGACTAATGATTAAAAAATATATGAGAAAAAAGAGAAGAGAGAGAAATAGAGAGAGAGAGAGAGCTGTATTAGATACATCATTGTATTTGGAAAATAGATCTAATTTTTGGGTTTAAATTGCATTACTCAAATAATAAAGACTTAAATAAAATATATTTATTATCTTCATGTGCAAAAACCCAGATCAACATTAATAATTATAATTATAATTTTTTCAATAATTTTGTCAATATTTTTTTTTTGGATTTTTTTTCATAAATCCTATTCATAATAGTTTTATACCATAAAACCCAAATCATTTTTGATCATTCTATTAGGTCCATTTAGTGTAGTAAGACCAAAGTACCCTTCCTCTACTTCTCCCGCGTATACTCCATTCTGAAAACAAACCATTTCTATTCCATTTCTTCACTCTATAAAACACTGATTTCCCAAAAAAAATCTCATCGCTAGCCCAAAAAAACTCCCAAACCGTAACCCTAGATTTACATCACCTTACCACTGTTGTCCTCCACCGTCCACTGTCGTCGGCCACTGCTATTCCACTTCATCTCACCGCTGTGAAGGTTTACATCGGAAGGAGGGTGGTTTATTGTTCCGTGTTTCCTGTCGGTCGACTAAGTGTGGTCCATTGATTTCCATACCCACCCACAATGTGGAGCAAAATTAAGCACCATCATTCCACCCTCTGTTAATATAATGTAATCACCAATGTATATATTTACATTGCCCCATTATTATTGTTTTTTTTGGATTTGATTTTGTAATGAAATCCCTATTTTCACTCTTTGCCCATCTTGGTGATGTTGATTTTTTTGTTGAATATGAATAACATTAAGAAACAAATGCACAATTTGCATTCATTTCCACCTTGTGTTTTTCAGTCAATGATAACATAATGTAATCACCGATCTATATATTTACATTGCCCTATTATTATTGCTGTTTTTGGATTTGATTTTGTAATAAACTCCCTATTTTCACTCTTTGTCCATCTTGGTAATGTTGATTTTTTTGTTGAATATTACATTCATTTGTTATTAATGTTGTTTGTGGTTGTGATTTTATAATGAGCTCTCTGTTTTTTTCCCTCTATTAATGTTGGTATTGTTGATTGTTGATGTCCATAGTACCCCTAATCTTCACCCAAAAATCTGATAGAATATGATGTAAATATTCACATTGTGACATCAATAGCAATATTCACATTATGAACATCAATGACACTATTCACATTGTGGTTGTCAATCCTCTTTTGGGTCAATGTGAATTCCATTATACGTAATGTCAAAATTTACATCAGATTGTCAAATATTGGTAATGACTTGTTTGTCTTAAATTGTCATGTGTTATTGTTTTGTTATACACTCCTTATCTCCTCCCTTGTGTCAATGTCAGACTTGTTGGTGTTGTTGGTTGTTGATTGTACCAGCATGAAATAATCTTCTCGTATAAGCCTATTGATCAAGTCTGTACTCCTCCAAACGTCGTCACTTTACTCCCTGAAAACACAAACGTGAGCTAGCCGGCGGGTGTGTGCCGGATACCTCTCCGATGCCTAAGTCAGCAAATAGACAATAGAGAAAAAGCTCTGTGTTTCTTAGAGTAAAAAATTGTGATACCTATACATAGGTCTGCCATGAACTTTTATAGATTTTGTCTGGCACAATCCTAGTAGGACTTCAACTCTCTTTAGTAGAGTCCTCCTAGGAATCACAAAGATAATACTCATCTTTCTACACCCTCCCCACTGCTTAACCAAGTGAGTATAGACACCCTATTTTTGACCGCCCTTAAGACTTGGGCTCTACTGATTGTTTACTTGGTGATGAAAGGTGTGTAGTGCAAATGTTCGATTTCTTTGACAAGAGGATAGTCAAATCCCAACCTTACACCCCATTTTTCGACCAAAGCTATTTTGAATGGTTTTTAGACCTTAAAACCCTCTCTTTCAAAATATTTTTGAAATAAAGTTCCTACGATGTTCCAACGCTCTCATTTTGTTAAATGTTGCGCTTTTCGATAAACCGGGCAAGGGCAATGTCATGACCCAAACCCGCCTCCATGGGTTAAGGACATAACCGGCCAGTAATCACGAGATTACCTACGGCCTTAAACCAAATCAGATATATTTCAACAGAGTTAAGGGGGCCAAACGAAGCAATTTCAAACTTTTGTCCATAGAGTTGTGCTTACATGGCACATCATAACAATCCACACATATACATGTTAATAACTCATATCAAAATATGTAAGAACATAAAGTTCTGTACATACAGGATCATTCAAGTCTAAGTCAGTCAGACCCAAAGTTTATGTACAAAAGTAATCCAACACTTTCGCCAATATAACCAAACCATATCAAAAGAACAAAAAGGCGAAGACAAGTCTTGTGCGTGAGACGTTTGGGCTGACTCATCAAAACCTCGACTGTTTCTCACACACTTCACTGAGGCTGGGTTTGGACCTCCCTTGGCTCACCTACAGACACATGAATGAGCGTGAACGAAAGTGTAACAACCCTCATTTCAACTTAGTCATACTTGCATACATTTATGTATGATCTTGTTTTGGTATGTGCATTTGCAAATCTTGTCTTGTTTTGCTCGAATGTTGCTTGCATGCTTTGTTCTTGCCTGGTGTGTTACCGAGGTTATCTTGAGCCTAGACACCTTCGAAACCTTTTTCCACTTAGAACTATCTTGGAACCCCATCGGTTGACCTCATCTCTACCCTGGCATGTTGGCCGAGATGTCACCATCTAGGCCGAGGTGCGCGTCACCTAGGCCGAGATGTGCATCATCTAGGCCGAGATGTTAATATCTAGGCGTGCTAGATCCTTGATCCTTGCACTAGCGATTTTGTTCCTGGAATGGTATGACCTAGACCGAGGTATGGCACATCTAGGCCAAGGTGTGGCACAACTTAGTCAAGTGTTGTCTTTCCAAGTCGATGTCCTTGCCACTTGCTTGCCGGAGTCTTGTTGCTAGCTGATGTCGCTACTTGCCGGAGTGCTCTTGCTGTTTAGCTTGTTGAATACACCTTGTCATGGTCTTGTCTAATTTGTCAGCCACCTTTTCAAGTAGAGCCAATCAGCCGATGCCACGTGTCCCAGCAGAGGGTTAAGTCAGTGGCTGTCGAGAGAAACATATCATTTTGTATCAAATCTTGCCTTTTAGAGAGAGAAACTCTAGGAAGAAGAAGGAGAAGTTTTGAGCAAGAGAGAGTGAACTTCCAAGCTTGATCGTTGGAGCTTGAACCGTTAGATTCGAGTTTTGAGGTTAGAATCTTAACCTACTCTTGTTGTTCTTATTGATCATCTAGCTGCATTGCACGATCAAACCTGTTCTGCACGTCATGCATTGATTTAAAGTAAAACTTTATTGCACATCATATCAAATCATTATGTATAAAACACGCCATCCCATCCCCAAGTTCTCTCCCCCTGTCTCTCTCTATAGTCATTTCTCTCTGAGTCCAGACCTATGGCAAACAACGTGATCGCTCCAGGCCCAGTGATAGTGACGGGACCACCGTCAGCCAACCCCACCACGCTTCCAGCCTGTAACGCCTCAAAATAAACCCCTATATATATTTATCAATGAAATGCAATATTTAAATAAAACAATTCATTATCTTATTCATCAAAGTATTACTAAATAAAAGCATTACATGTAACATCAAATTAAATGCCCTACGGGCTTACATCTTTCCAAGCCAACACTTGGACACAAAAATATGAGTT
>NW_021026908.1:551956-562251 GCF_004153795.1 Camellia sinensis
TCTTTGACAAAACTCGAAAGTCATAAAAATGACGGGAGTGAATGTCAAAGCCTAGAGACGGCTCATTTTTGACAAGGTCGAAGACTTAGACAAAGCATACAAGCTACAAACAAGATATGCGCCCGAAGGCAGGGGCAAAATACAAGACAATGCAAAAGTTCTGCAATTGGAGCCATCTATGAGTAATAACTTTGTAAAGCTATATTCAATTTATAAGTATTTTTTGAATGATATAAGATGATTTGTTTTTTGAAATATTATTTTCTGTATGAATGAATGGTTGTCCAATGTTTCTGAAATGTACTCATGGCATCATTAGCTTTAGATGACATCTGTTATCTGTTCTGTTATGTTCCATTTATGGGCCAACTGTACGTCTCATAAGTCAACTGTACCGTCTCCGTGCACGCGAGTCAACTGTATGCCTTTATGGCTGTCCCTTTATGGGTTAACTATTTTTGCTAGTACTAATGGATGTACCACGTTTGATTAACTGCAAATTCTAATTATGAGTATGATTCTGAATCTATTTATGATATGAACTCTGATTTTTTAACATGATTATGAATTTCGTTTTCTATATAAATCCCAAATTAATAACTTATCCACTGTTTAGTCCTAAAAGTTTTCTTATAGACTGAAAGGTCCCATTACAATGTTTCAAACATCAGATTAATATTTCGAACATTAGATTTTGAACATTAGATTAATGTTTGGAACATTAGATTTCGAACATCAGATTAATGTTTCGAATATTAGATTGATGTGCAAATGGGACTAAATGGAGCATAAGAAAACTTTTAGGACTAAATGGTTAACTTTTCAGAAACTAGGACTTATGGGTAAATTTTCCTTAATATAATTATATTAAATTTGTGATATTTGTTATTATTATTTTTAGGGTAAATTACACTCACACCCCCTGATATTTGAATTTAATACATATTACCTATAACGTTTGAGAAATTACATTAACCCCTATGTCATTGTAATTATTTAGACGGAATAAAGACATTGAACTCATGTTCTTTCTGTTTTCTTATTTTGCTTTACTACCTCTGTTTTTTTTTCCTTTTCTATACTTTGTTTATTTATTTTTTAATGTAATTTCTTCTTTTTTTTATTAGGAGTTGTTGTTTGCTTTATTTATTTATTTTTTAATGTAATTTCTTTTATTTTTCTATTAGAAGTTGTTATCTTTTATATAGTAGGAGATTTGTGAAATGACCCAATTAATCACACGGGTGAAAATGTAACTTTCAGAACACTGAAAGGTGGGATGTGATTAAATCAAATTAAGAGGTGCCGGTGTAATTTATCCAAAAAAGTTAAAAGATTTTTTTTCTCCAGTTTTTATATATATTTTTTTATATAAAAAGTTAAAAAAATAACTAAAATAATCAATTCCGAAGCAAGTTCAATGAAAGAAAAAAGGGAATAGTATTGCTCAATGGATAATGTAAAAGTTAATTATTTTGTAAATATTTTTTTAAATGTACACTAAGACGTAAGTTCTCCGAGAAAAAGATTAGTAAATTGACAAAGATACTCCTTTATGTCAATTGATGTATGGTTAAAATTGAATCTAATTTTAAAAATAATGATTTAAATTGAAAAAAATAAAATTTCAAGATTTAATCTGAGTTCTTAGATTTTATTATATTTTTTTTAAACTACACCCACAAAATTGAAAAACAAAATTCATTTTGATTTTTTCTTAACCTTTATAATTCAAATATGGGTAGAGAATCACTTATTATTTTGACTTAAAATATGTCTTTATAATATTTATTTTCTTTTCTTTCATTAAGAGATTTGATTTATATAAACCCACTAGCCCATGATCCCTCACACACCCACTAACTAATATCTAATAAATAAATAAAAAATAAAATATATAACATTTCAATAAAATCAGATACTTTAACAAGTTTCAACATTGATATCACTTTAATAATATTACTGATTACATACATCAAGCATAAAATCGGAATCATAAAGCCTCAATATAGCTAAGAAACAGAGATATAAATATGGGGCAATAAAATAGCATGGAGTAGCAAAAAATTATTTACAAAGAAAATAAAATTATAATTATACATATTTTTAATTATTTTTACTTTTCATAAATATTTTACACTACAACCATATCCAAGGTAATTCTCCCTATAAATATCACTAAAAAAAACGTAAAATGTTTGAAGACCGTGTTTTACGTCTCATTTGACAATAAAAAATTTTAATCAAAAAATTCAAAAAGAATTATTTAATAATTCTTTATGTTTTTAAAAGTTACACATTTATATATATAAAAAAATAATTTAAAAAATAGATAAATTACACTGACACCCCTAAAATTTATGTTTATTACAATTCACCTGTTCATATTTGGAAAATTACATTGACCTCTGTTAATTTAATTTTATGTATGATGATCATTATGGTGAGGGAAGAACTGTTATGAAACTTTAAACCTCAGGAAACAATCTACAATGAAACTTTAAATCTCAAGGAAGAGATAAATTTCCAAAAAGTAAGGAGGAACTATAATAAATATAAATCCTAAGGGGTATCAATGTAATTTACCCAAAAAAAATTAATGAAACAATCAATTCCCAAAGAGCTTTTAATCACATAATAAAACTCATATGATTGAATTTGTGTTAGATTTAAATCATAAATCACAATCACAAAAGACATAAATAGTAAAAAAAAACTATGATCTACACATCCTATATGTAGTGCCAAAAAATACAAGTTGGCTTGGGACATGTATGAACATGAGAGATGAAGCAAAGCAGCCAAATATTTAAGCAGAAGAATTAATTGTGTCGTGCCAAAAACTGTATGTTGAATTGAACAATGGGGGGTTCTCTCAGACAAATGCCTCGATTCGTCGTCAGGGTGAATGGAATGGATATCGGACTCGTCATCGTTTTAATCATCACAGAGAACCCCCCACTCTCTAATCAAATATAACATCCATTGAAGAAATAAAATCAAACAGAGATCATTCTACCAAAAATACAAAAGAAATCAAAAAAATCAAAGGGAAAGCAGAGGTTAGATATCTTCATTCTACGAAGATCTGACTGCTCAACCTACCTCAAAACGAGAGAGAGAGAGATTGTTTAACGTTTGCGGCATTGCCAAGCCCTTCTCTGGCAAAGCAATTGTTTTATAGGCGGAAAGGGTTTTCCAATTTAGGGTTTTCCAATGTAGGGTTTATTGAGTCGTAAGGCGGTCATCTACCGGGCCCAAAAAAAACCTGACCCGGCCTCATAATTTGTATAAATATTAAATATGGGTAAATTATACTTCATCTCCATATCACTTTATCATTTTCAATTAAAAATTATAATAATTAAAAAAGGGTATTTGATATAATCTATAAGTGTGTTTATTTAAATAAGTACATTTATTTATGTTATATTATTTTTTATTTTTTTGTATAATTTTTCGTAAAAAATTATAAAATATACTTATTTAGAGTATTTCAAATACCCCTAACTCTCTTTATTTATTATTATTATTTTTTAATTTGGATCTTTATGGTTAAAATATCATTTCACCAATTTGATAAATTACACTCTATGTCCTTGAACTATCACCTCATATTAGAACTGGGTATAGGGTTATCTGAACTGCACAATTTGCCTAACTCGAACCGATTCGCATACAAATGGGTAGTTTCGCAAACAAAAATGTGGATAGATGCGGTTTGAAATATGGTATGATTGCGGGTTGCAGACGGGTTGCGGGTTTAACCCGCACCCGCAAAAATCCGTCCGCACTTAGAGTTCCTTTTTTTTTTTTTAAACCTGGACCGTTGTTATTTTATTATTGCATTTTGGGTGAATGTAAAAATTAATGAATAATTCTTTTAGGGTAAGTTTAGGATTTTGAATGATTTTACTTTAATTGTATTGATGGGTAGTATAGTGAATGAGATTGATGATTTAGTTTAAGATTTTGAAAGATGTGCTTGTGTTAGTTTATAATTGGATTTAAAAGTTTAGTATTTTGAATAATTTATTTGTATTGAGAATTGATTTTGTTGTGTTTTTAATTTTATAAATTTTAATTCATTAATTATTATGTTACAAATTCCCTGATTCTCATGCCATGCCATGCCAATTTCTTTCATAAGCTTACACAAACTCAAAACATTCATAAACTTTATTAACCAATCATCAAATTTTCAATGTAAGTATAAGAAAGTCATTGGTTCTTATTCTCATGGGTATCAATGAATTCTAAGTAGTCATTACTCTTGGACTATGCTAGACTAATCTTAATTATTGATATGACCACGGAAATATTCTTAAACATTGCAAAAAAATAATAATTTACCCGTTTACGCAAAAGTTATGCTAATCAAGAAAGTACTAAATTATGAAGTTTTTGTTAACATAAATAGGTCAAGAAGTGTCTAATCTATAGCTGTGAAATAATTAGAGAAAAGGGTGAGAGGGGTGAACCATGTAGATCACATAAATTCTACTACTAATTCAAGATAACCTCATTATGGTGAATTTTAGTACATGATATTCAATGCTTCTTGTTTTTATGTGTTTTTGAACTGTCATTTGTTTCCCTCTCAACATCATTGAAGATAATTTGCTAGAGGAAAATCAAAAACATTGACAAGGTTGAGTTACTTTATGCGCAAAGGAAGTATACTAAACTAATAATATTACTTGGTATATGTAAGACGATAACTACAAGTACTTGGTAACTTGAGAGATTAGTTGGGAAAGGTAACCCATGAGATTAGTAGAGGTGAAGGTATGGACATCCTTGTGGGGTAAAAAGAAAGTATGCTAAACTAAGATTAGAGAATGATGGTATATAGTCAATAAGAACTAGCTAGTTAGTCCAATCGTATGCAGTGAAGGTTGAAACCATCATTAATATTCCAAGTGCCCTATGTAATTCCTACCTTGAATCTTGCTTTTTATCTTGTAATTTAAGTGCTACATATTTTTAAACACTACCTGTAAACTTAAAAGTATATTTATTTTATGCTTCAAAATTTTGTTTAATAGCTATTAAAACCCATTATTTAGAGATATATCATAAACATTGATGAACAATAATATCCTTAGTTTTGATTCTCAAATTCAGGTCTTTTGTTTTCATTCTCCATTTTAACTCTCTATCTCATTCTCGTAACGTTGTCATGTCATCACAATTTGAATTCAAAATTAACTCTATCACTTAAGATTTGTTAAAATTAAAACAATTTAATATTTAAAAATAAATAAATAACCTCCATTTGACTTAAATTATGACTCAACTACAACATTAGAAGAGCGAGACAGATAGAACAAAAAATTGAAAAATGAGATCCCAAATGAGGCAGATGGTTAGAACGAAAAATTGCAAAATAAGATCACAAGTCCTAAGAATCAAATAAGAATCAAATTGTGACTCAAGCACAACAAATAAGAATCAAATAAGAATCAAAATTGCAAAATAACCTCCATTTGACTTAAATTATGACTCAACCACAACATTGTTCTTTTGGCACCTTCAATAAGAATCAAATCACTCCCATTACTATGTTGTTACACATGGCCATACAAGCTTTCTTGATTTTCCCTCATTGGATCTCCAATCAATGTCACTTCTAATTTCTGTGTAAGGTATTAAATGCCAAATTTTTAGGAAAATATAGCTGGCCTTACAACTATTTATAAAACTTATCCTTTTACATATTAAAGATTTCTACAATTGCATAAAACTTCTGAAGAATTTCTCCATTTGGTTAATCCAACTACTTAATGGGTAATATCCTTCACGATTAAAGCTAGCTAGAAAAAACTAGTCACTCTTCAATATCTCCCTTACCTAGCATATTTCACTAAATCCACATTTCTACTTCTAGCTCACTGTTGTGAGTTTTCGCCCCTCAAACGGGCCTGCTCCAATTTCATTTCAACATTTTGTCAAACACATAGTGAGCAAGAGGGTGGAAAGGGAAGAAGAAGAGGAAATACAGGGTGTGCTCCAATGGTTGCTGCGAGCAAGAAATAGAGAAAAAAAAACCTGCTCTTGCGAGAGAAAGAGAGAAAGAGGAAGAGGTCGGAAATACCTGGTGTGTGCTGGGGGAGACACAAATCGAAGTAGCTACCGTTGTCCGTCGCTGGTGGGGAGAGGGGTGGTACCGTCAATGGTGAGGAGGTGGGTGCTCGTGTGCGACAGTGGTGGACAGTGGCCGGTAGGAAGGTCGCCTGCGATGGAGAGAGACAGAGAGAGAGAGAGATGATGAGAGAGTGAAATGGGAGAGGACTGTATCTAATTAATTAAGGGACAAATGCCGACTAAATCTTTATTTAGTAGCCAAAATGTTATCTAACGGCGACTAAATATTATTTTAGTCGCTAAAAGTAGTAATTTGGCGACTAAACATTTTAGTCACCAATTAATTTTATAATCCCTCCAAAATTCAAAATTTTCCCACCAAATATTTTCATTCTTATATTTTAGTCGCTAAAAATAATTTTTTGGCGACCAAACTTTTGGTCGCTAAAGATAAAAAGTAAATTTTTATTTTTTATTCGGTGACAAAAAAAATTTAGCAACCAAAACTAGCCATACAACAACTAAAAGATTTTTTAGTCATGGAAAATAAATTTTTGGCGACCAAACTTTTAGTCGCCAAAAGTCTGAAAGTAAATTTTTGTTTTTTATTCGGCGACTAAAAAATTTTAGTAGCCAAAACTATCTATGCATCGACTAAAACATTTTTTAGTCGCCAATTGTGGCATTTTTAGCGACTAAATTTTTTTTTAGTCGCCAATAATCAACATTTCCCGTCTAAAAAAGTTAGTAACTAAATATTGTACTTTTAGTGACTAAAAAAATTTTTGGTCTCCAATTCCACAGGTTTTGGCGACTAAAAAAAATTAGTCGCCAAAAGTGCATTTTGTTGTAGTGATCCCTACCTCTAATCGTACCAATTTACTAGGCCAATCCTAGTCCAGCCCACCACAACAACTCGTTGCCCGAACACTAACTCAAAACCAATCACACCATCCACGATCTCCTAACACACTTCGTGTCTTACTGAATTGCCCACAACAACGATAACTTTACTTGGTATTCAACCAATTGCCTTACTCAACTATAGGAAACAATCATGCCTATTCCAGTCAATCATACATCATCTACAATGAACAACTCATGGCCTAAATGGCCCAACTAACTTCACCAACCTCGAGGAAAGTCAAACCACAACACTACATCTCAACCAACGACACCTCACAACACGGATTTCTAGGTTACCAACACCGAAGTTGAAACCATACACCACCATTACCAACACATACAAGTTCAAACCTAACTCTTCGTATTTTAGAAACTCTAACACCACCAACACCCCTTCCATGGGTTACACAACTTAAAACAACACACTCAATTAGGGAACACACCCCACGCTACACCTCACACCTCTAACCATCCAAGGTCATAACTAACTCTAATACATACTAGTCTACAGACTAACAATCAACACCAAACATACACGATACCACCCAAGTGAGCATCCGAACTCAACCCTCACACGTCGTCACAAAGGACTCGAAAACACTACCGTCTTTCAAAGATGTACTAACCACCACCAAGGTAACAACGTTAACTCACAACCAACGCTAATACACAATCGATATAGCACACACCGAGGTACCCATTTTGAGTTCACTACTTCTTTCCAGATGTCTCTATAAAAGAGAAAATACCCACAACCTAGGATACATAACACTAGTACCATTTCCCAAAATACTAACACAATCACATAACGATTATTCGAACAACCACATTGAGACTCCACTCAAATCACATATCGCCTACCACATAACACATAATCGTGCCAAGTCTACAAAGATAGTTCATCAAAATGAAGATATACACTCATATACATACATACACTCTCTATATCCCAATTTGTTAGTTCATTTCGGAAATTTCAACTTTTTAAGGAGACATACAATCATTACACTTAAATTGAAATTTTAAAATATTTTTTCACTACTTCTATTTTTTCAAAATTTTAATATATTTATAATTACTCAAAAGAAATAATTTTAGAAAATCAAATATTTCTTACTTTGATTTTTCAAGTAGGACTATTATTTTGAGACATCCAAAATGAAATAATGGAAATGGAGAGAGTACATCACAAGTTACATCCACACCTTATCTTATTTTTCATATAAAAAGAAGTTATATATTTTACTTTATTGTAAAGATACAAAATATATAATTTTTAATATAAATTTGATTTTTATAAAATTAATACATTTTCAAAAGATATTAATAAAATCTTTAGAATGAGATTAATATTTAACATATTTAATAAAAAAATAAATTCATAATTCATAATTTAAAGAAATTTACATAATGAAAATAATTTGTATGATTTGAGTTAATAAAAAAAATATTTTTGAATAAAAATATATTATTTTTATTTGTTAAGAGAAAATGTAGAGAGTAAAAAAAATGTAACTCAAATTGTACAATTAAAAAAAAATTATATTCAAATATATAAATATTAAAAAAATTATTTTCATTAAAAAAAGATAGAATCATATGAAAATGAAAATGATATGTTTTTTTCACCAAACTATTTTAAATTTTGTAGAAAAAAAAATTGAAGATTCAACCAGACATTTTATATTTCAACTTGAAAAATAGTTACAAAAATTAGTTTAAAAAAATTAATCGCATAGTATATTTCAACTTGATAAATAGATATAAAAATATAAAAATTAGTCACAAAAGAAGAATTCACATAATATATTTCAACTTTAAAAATAAGTTCAAGCTGTGCCTGAGTGCAATTCTATAAAAATATTTTTGAAAAGTGAGTATCAATTCTTATGGTGAATTTTTTTTATAAGGATAAGGGTAATTATCAATAATATTTTGTTATTTATCTGTGCAATGGTTACGTGTTTACCTTTATCTAATATTATATACTAGATTGCGTTTATAATTTATAATTGATTGTTTTTAAATTTTTCATTAAGTTATTTTTATAATTTAATTAATATATTATTTTGTTCTATTATTATTTGTAACGATGTGTTATCATTTTATCTAATTCTATTTTTTCAATATACCTAATACTTGTAATTTTTTTGAAAAAACTGAGAAACCAGACTGTAATATTAATTTAAACACAACAAAATAAAACACTTCTTAAAGACAATAAAATTTTAAGATTTTTTTGTAATAAAATCTTAATTAGATAGGGTCTTTTATTAGTTTGTAATACTTATGAAAATATATATTTTATTTTTGTAATTTTTTCAATGACTAAATAGATTTGAATTAAATATTTATGGACTTGTTAGATTTAATTGATAGTTTAAGAACTAAATAGATTTTGATTTATATATAATTTAGGAACTGAATAGATTCAATTCATAGTTCAAAAATTAAGTAAATAATTTGATAATAAGTTAAAGAATAGAAAATGTAGTAAACCCGAGAAAATAACATTGATGTTGGCCTGTAAAAGTTGCGTATGGGTAATCGTATTCACATCCAAACTTCTCAAGATTTTCCTTTCATCAATAATATGCAATCAATAGGAAATTAATAAATAATCTCTTTAATTTTTCTTGTGTTCCTTGTTCAAATCTATGTTTTTATCATATGGTTTATTTCTTTGATTTAATCATGTGATCAAAAAGTGATTTACAAAACATTAAAGAGTGGGATAATAATTCCGGATCCACAAAAAACCATGACTGTTAAGACAATCTCAATTTAAGTTATATCCTGCATGTAACATAATTGCTTCTTCAAAAGCACACTCCAATTGTTTCACAAACAACAATTCAATTAGTTTTTCCCGGTGAAAAAATTAGACAATCAATCTTCCATTTCAAGTGAAGATAATCTTCCTTTCTAATTGGTTCTTATACTAGGATCTACAGCTTCAGAAGAACCAATGAGGCTTTTATTGACCTATACTATACGTACTTCAGGTGGATGAACCAATTAAGGACAACTAATTTCACTCAAAAGAGGTAGGTGAATAAAAGTAATTCACTGTATTTGGTTTGAGTTTTCTGAATTAAATTTTTTAAAAATTGAGTTTTTTGATTTTCGTGTTTTTTTGTTTTTAGTGAATATTTTTAAAATTTTAAATATTTTTTTTACTTTTTTAAATGCACCTTACTTAGATGTGTCTAAAAAGTAAAAAAATTTTGAAAAAATATTTTTAAAAATTAATAAATACATAAAAATACAAAAAATGTACTGAATTCTCATATTTTTTTGTA